>PVJS01005352.1:0-64501 GCA_004027185.1 Glis glis | reverse complement strand
GGGCCGGGGGTGTAGCGCGGAGGTAGAACGCCCCTGCGTTCAATCCCCGGTACTGCAAAAAAAAAAAAAGAATGAAAAATAGGACTGGGTGTGTAGCTCAGAGGTAGAATGCCCCTGGGTTCAATCCCCAGTGCCAAAAAACCAAAAAAAATGTACTCTACAATGATGTTGATGATGATGATGATGATGGTTTTCTTAGCCTGGACCATTTATTAAGCACATACTGTGATCCAGAAACTACAAGATATCACGTACCATTTCCAACCTTTATAGCAGTGCTGAACATTGGCATCATCCCTCTTTTACAGATGAGAAAACTAAGGCCCCCCAAAATAAAACCAGTGGCCTAAGGACACACTGGCAGGAAGAGATAGAACCAGGAAGTTGGCCTGAAATGCAACTCTCCCCTCCCATCCGGGCTACTATGAATGCCTTGTAGACACATTTCAGAATGGGCAGCTTTCAGGGCAAACAGCCTTCTCTGATCACCTCTTCATGCAGCCTCTAAGAAATGTCTTTGCAAAAGGGAAATCTGACAGCCAATGGTGCTTGTCACTCTTTCAGGCTCATGGCAAAGTGATTGCCCCGTGGAAGATTTGCCTGGAATTTACCTTTCAGTTGTATCCTCATAACCGCTGGGAAATGCTTCAAAGGCTTAATGATTTTTCTAAAAATTATTAAGCAGGTATCCAAGGTCTGTGGACTTCATTTGGCACTGCAGTACTGACACTCTTAGACAAAGAACATTCTTTCCACTAAAACAGGCCCTTTCTTTTTCTTTCCTTTTTTTTTTTTTCTGGTACTAGAGATTGAACCCAGGGGTATTCTACCTCTGGGCTACACCCCAGCTCTAAGTTGCTGAGGTTGGCAACAGGTCCTTATATTTGCAGAAGATTCGATCTGGGGAAGGGAGTGTCCGTGCATCACCCAGCCTGGGCAAGGAGCGGAGTGTCTGCCATTCTCATCCTCTTAAGGGAATCTCTTCAGTTTTCCCACCTGAGGAACACAGGTGAACAATGACCTGCCTCAGAAGAGTGTGACAAGAGGTAACTCTGGGTAGACCACCGCCCCAACTGTGATGCTACAAGATATTTTAGGAGATCCAGCAGTTGGTTGCCCTCTAACTTCCTGAAAGTTCATCATCAGACCATCACAGTAGCGATCTAAACTTACCTCCTTTTAAGGTCGTGGGCCCCTTTGAAAATTAGATGACATTAGGAATGCTTTCGCCTCCCCCAACAGTGGAACATAGATCATACATATACACACTGATCTACAGGTATCTGGAGATCAGATACCTGAGTTCCCTAGTAAGAAAAATCATGAGGACACCTGGGCTCGGCTCTGCAGGAAAACAATGTCACACCTGACTAGTGATGTCTTCCCTAACCCCATGAGAAATGGCTGGTGGCAGGTAGGCCATGAAATTTCCATTTCCAATTTTTAAACCTTGCTTATTCCAATTGATATTCCCTGCACATGTTATTTTTAAATTGTCTGTCTCTTGACTCGAACATAAGTTCCACAGAAGAACAGAGAATTTGTCTGTCTGCTGTGTGCACCAGTGCCTAGAACTGGGGCTGCCCCTGGAAAAAAAGAGGTGCTCATCAAATAGAATCAAAGGAATAATGTGCACAGAGCTACAAAATCTACCCTCTTCCATGCAAACCAGTATTTGCTTTTATTGATAATAAAATTACAGACTTTGTTTCTAGGGCTATTTTTTGTCTATACTGTGTTGAAATATATAGAGTAACAGTATATTTGGTTTTTAGCACTTTGACAAATTTATCAATGCGCTGTTTCCTGTTTATGTTTTCCTATCTGAGTCTGTTTTCTCATACCAGGTGATGAGCATCCTCCTCCTCATCTCACCCCCATTGACTCTCAGGGTGAGATAGATTCCGTGGCACCGACTTACAAAACAAACTCAGGAAAATGCAGTACGTTTGGATAAAAACAAAATAAACGTCAGTTTCTCTAAGCATGTGTGCTTCAATAGTCACTTCTAAACATATTGTTATAAACACTGCATATTGAAATATTAGCATAGCTGGGCATGGTGGTGCACGCCTGTAATCCCAGTACTTGGAAGGCTCAGACAGGAGGATCACAGGCTCAAGGGCAGCCTCAGAAACTTAGCGAGATCCTGTTTCCAAATAAAAAAAATAAAGTAGGGCTGGCGGTGTAGCTCAGAGGTAAAACACCCCTGGGTTCAATACCTAGTACAACCAAAAAAAATTAATTTATTAATATTAACAGCTCAGGTAACGTATACAATAAGTGCAGTTTAAAAACGGTTTATTTCCTCAAATGGTTTAAATGTAGCCCCGGCAACTTGTTCCAATTTAAATTATTTCATCAGCCATTTCCTCAAATATGGTGCAAAGTCAATTTTAGCGCTTGCTAAGTTGTCACAGACTCTGAGTTAGGAGACGATGAATTAACGAAGTCTCGTTTTATTTTGTGATCCGTGTTCCTAGCGTTCATCAGAGACAGAGCTTTTAGCTTTAGCTTGTTTGTTGAATTTGAAAGGGAAAATTAGCAAAGAGGATAACAAATGGTGCTTGATTGTTTGGGGCGTGTTACAATGCTGCATCTTGACATTATAACCAAGAAAACTCCAAAAATCTGTCTGAGGACAAATTCTTAAATTTAGCACCCAGTCTATGCATGGCACATTCCTAATCTCCACCCGCATTTGCTGCCAGCACCCTTTCAACGTATCTGGCTGATAAAGAAGCTGGCAGGGACCTAAAAGGAACAGAAGCTGGTGATACGATGTAAATCCTGTCTGAATTTATTCCTGCTGGTTCGGGGCCGCTTGCCTCGCGGGAATGACTTGGTTTGGTGACATATCTGCACCATTACTCATACTAAGCGCTGCTATAGGCTCCGTCCCCTGCATGTGCGTTCATGTATAACACGTCACATGGGCTGTCTCCGTCCCACATGTGCCATTAATTGACAAGAATGCTGCTCAGGGTTGGCTGATCGAGCGATAGACTGCGAAGGAACAGGGCTTGAGGCGGCCCGGGGTTTCCTCTTCAAGTAGGTTTAAAACTTTTTTTTTCTCTCTCTCTCACTAACTTCCTTCCTGTTCTAACTGCTAGCACACAGAAGTCGGAGTTGAGAGACAGAAGCACCCCGGACAGGGACCTGAGGCGCTGAATGTGAGTCGCAATGCCTGGGGGTGGGGAGGCTACAGGTGGGCACAGAGCCCTGCAGGAAATCCCTGGATGAGAAGACTGCCCTCCACGCTTGGGGTTTTTGTGTGTGTGTGTGTGTGTGTGTGTGTGTGTGTGTGTGTGTGTGTGTGTGTTTGCTTGGTTGGTTGGTTCAGGAAGAGCAGTTTTTCTTTCACATGAACTTTATGATAGTGCTGGGACAGCTCTGCAGAGAGGAGGAACGCTGAGCAGGGCTGGGGGACAGCTGCAGGAGGGAGAGAGGAGGGTGCACTGCAGCCCGGGAGGTGGCATCTGGAATGTTCTGGAGCAGGAAGGGCTGGGGGAGTACCTGCTGGGAGTCCTTGGAGGGGGCTCCTGCGAGGCCCGGCAGGCATTTGGCCAGGCTCAGAAACAGAAAACCTGTAGATACAAACTGATAGGGATGTGCCGTGGATGGGGGGTTGCGCGGGTGGAGATGTGTGGTTTCCTGTTTTCAAGCAACCGTGCAAAGAAGCTGGTTGCAAATCGGGGAAAAAAATGGCTCGGAGCTGTCAAATACTAAACTGTTTTCCACTAAAGATCTGACCGCGGATAGGAGTGAAATGCACAAGGCCGTCCCTTCTTAGAGTGTGAGGGGCTTCACTATCAAAGGGAAGCGGGGAGGAGCACACACCTGTCACGCCGTGGTAGAATTTCCACCGCTTAACAAACACCGCGCACTAAATTCCTGTAGTGGGATGGGCGGAAAGACGTTCACTGTCATTGCCAAGAATAAAATAACCCTTTACATCCGAGAGAACTAAAAGCAAATGTGGAGGATACTGACTAATTTATTAAAGAGACAGGTTCTAGAAGAACTCAAGGGCAGGGGGGCAGCTAGGACACTGCTCCGCGGGCCTTCCAACTGAGCAGGTCTGCATTTGGCCGCCATTAGAAGTGCTTTAGACAGGGCCTGAAATACTTTCTTCCCTTTTAGAGGACTTCCCGGCCAGCATGTTCTAGAAGTCTAGTCTGTGATTCAACTCCTGACCCCAGGTGGTGTGTGGAGCTGATAAACCCTGAGCAGTATTTCATTCAAAGTGCATCAAGGTGTTAACTCGCTGGAATGCGGTTGACTGACCTGTTAACTTCTCACTGGGGAACGCAGGGGAAACTGAGAGCTTCCCTCTGCTGAGGGTGCTGGGTGCACACTTCTCCCAAACTAGGGAAGACCAAACTCCATGCCTGTTGGCTGGGGATCCAGTCATCAGCAGCTGCCATTAATCTTGCCGCCGTCTCTTTTTGGGTTAAATTCATAAGAAAATAATCCCCCCAATACCAAGTGTAGCCCAGAGGTAGTATAACAAGAGCACTTTATGCTTTTGTGAGATACGCGGATTCCTAAGAGAAGAACCATTCACTCCCCACCCATGCTGCAGAGATCCAACCCACGAGGATTAACGGCCAACAAAAAGTGCGTGGACTTCTTGCGGGCCTGGAGCTTAGTCCTCCCTTGTCTGGGGGAGTTTGTCCCTAGGGAAGTAGGCACTGAGTAAAATCAGCCCAGCAGAGTTATTCTGAGGGGAATTCATGGGAACGCTGTATCTTAGGCACTTGGGCTAGCAGGGAGACAGAAACCCCCAGAGCAAAGATGTAGCAGAGAGAGGAGACCCGACATCGTTCGGTGCCATTGTTCGGGCAGGCCTGGTGTTTTCGCCCTGAGAGGACAGGGGGAGGACATTAAGGCTTGGGAGTGTTCAGTGTGTGACTAAGTCACATACTGGAACACAAGAGAATCGATGGCTACGATGTCACCTCCGAATAGCATTTTATTTATTTATTTATTTTTTGGCGGTACTGGGGATTGAACCCAGGGGCATTCTACCTCCGAGCTACACCCCCAGCCTGATTTTTTTTATTCTTTTTATTTTGAAACAGGGCCTCACTAAGTAGCTGAGGCTGGCCGTGAACCCGGATCCTCTGGTCTCAGCCTCCCAAGTACTGGGATTACAAGTGTACGCCACCACACCCAGCAGAATAGCATTTTTTAAAAAGTGTCCCATGGAAGAAAGTTACTCTAACTCCAAATTCTTGCTCCTGGATCAGTATTAGCACTGCCTGGGATTCTTATAGTCTAGAGTGGCAAGCCTCAGGTCTCATATTGCTCCTGGAACTTCAACAACATTCATCTATTCAGTACACGCTTACCAACTCGCTCTGTGCTGTGTTCCACGCTGGTTCCCATAGCTAGAGCTGATAAAAATTCACTCTGGGCTTCCTTGAAGGATCCGATACTCTTATGTTTAAGGGGTCATAAAAAATCGTCTTTGACTTCTGTCTAACATTTCATGCCTAATTTAAACATCAGTGGACATACTGAATTGTTAAAGTAGAGTATCTTTTGCCTTATGACGGCTTCCTTGGGGCACCATTTACTTGGAGGATTATTTAAAATAATATTTGCGGAAGCGTGATTTCGCAAGGTGGGGACTCAGAGAGGTTTAATGGTTCCGTTGAGTTCTCACTCCTTGGCCATAAAAACTCCAGTTACAAGAGCAAACTGAGACTGCTCAGGCAGGAAACAACCCATTGTTTCTCTTAGGCCGGGAAATGCTAAAGTATTCTGTGCCTAGAAATCCGTATTCTCTTTGGCTTGATTATGTTTATTGCGTCTACCCAGACATGCTCCTGCCAGCCCCTGGTCCGGCTCTTCTCATTCAGTGTTGAAGGTTTATAAGTCTGTGGGGCTCAGTCGGTAGAGAACAGCCCTGAGGTGCCCAGGAGCACCAGTTCCTCCATGTTGCTGGAAATACTGAGAGGTGAGGGAGGACTACAGTGTAGAAACAGACTGGAGATCCCAAATGTGCCACCACCCCAGGTAGGCAGCAAAGCAGACAAATCCTGCACCAGCTCCAAAATGGCGACCGTCTGTCTAGGATGACCCAGTTCTGCATGACCAGCTCTAGACCTGCAGCCCCAGATTTGGGGAAGTACGACATATCCTAGTCAACAGGGAGGAGGCCAACGGGGGTGACAGAGAGTGCTGAGGCTTGCAGAGGTGCTTCTGTGATGGAAATCCCCTACTCTGGTCCTTCCACATCTCTCTCCTCTCCTTCCTCCCCGTCTCCCCGCCCCCTTCTTTCCTTCTTTCCCTCTCCTCTCCCATTTCTCATATTCTCTCTCTCTCCTCTCTCTCTCTCTCTCTCTTCTTCCTCCTCCTCCTCTTCCTCTCTCTCCTTTCTATCTCCTCCCTCTCTCCATTCTTTGTCTCCCCTCCCCGTCTCCCTCCCCTCTCCCTCCTCTCTCTCTGCCTGTCTCTCTCTCTCCTCCTCTTCCTCTCTCTCCTTTCTATCTCCTCCCTCTCTCCCTTCTTTGTCCCCCCTCCCCCTCTCTTCTTCCTCCTCCTCCTCCTTCCTCTCTCTCTCTCTCTCTCTCTCTCTCTTGCTCTCTCTCTCTCTCTCTCTTTCTCTCTCTCTCTCTCGCTCTCTTGCTCTCTCACTCTCTCTCTCCCCCTTCCCTCTCTCTTCTTTTATCTGTCCCTCTTCTACCTGAGACTCCAAACTCCAGAGCTCCCGGCCAGTGAGTCTAAGGCCGACTCCAGCACGCTCTAGCAGGTCCAGCTCTGGGACACGAGCTGAGTCATCCGTTCATTCTGCTCCAAGGGCCTTAGGGAATTGTCTATATCTGCTGGTGCCGGGGCATCCACTGACGATTCTCATCATTCACAGAGTGACTTCTGGCTTCAATTAAGCAAGGGAGCAATAAATGAAATCTAAAATTAAACTGTTGATGTGGAAGTCTGCCAAAGAAACAGAATAGCCACCGTCCCATTTTAAGCTTGATTCCGTTTATGAATAGTCCTGCAAGGTCCAGATCTTCTTGTCTCTTCCACACCCTCAAAGAAACAGAGTCCAGTTTTGAGGAGGAAAAAGTGGATACAGGCAGATTCTATCAGGAAAAGCACTTAGTACCTAGGTCAGTTACCTAGCCTCATCGAAGCTGAGCCATGAAACAGCAAGGAACAGAGAGGAAGAAAGGGAGCAAAGGGATATTGATTGAACAACTATTAGTCAGTAAAGTCCTAGAATGTTCTTGTCTCCTCCAGCCCTTCATACCATAAGGAAGGATTATTATTCCCACTTTGCTGGTGGCAAAACTGAGGCTTGGTGAGGTTAATACTCACTTGTTCTGGAATAATTCAGTTTCAGAGCCAGGTTTTGAGTTCTGGTTCACCTGACTACAAGTCCACACATGTTCCGTCAGACATGAAGGACACATTTCTCTAAGTTAGGCAGGTGATCTGTTTCATGCAGACTCAGGCGTTTCACCTTTTCTAGCCTGTAACTCGTTTTGAATTGCATTAATGGACCAGGCTAGCGTGCTCTGCCTTGAGATCTGGGTAGATTCTTAAGTACATTTTGCTTCCAGTGTCTTCAGAACTTCACTGAATCTGCAGGCAAAAACACTGGTTTGCACTATGTCCTATGTGTGCTGTCAGTAAAGTTTCTAATTTAATTTAGCTTTTTTTGTTTTTTGCAGTACTGGGGATTGAACCCAGGGGCATTCTACCTCTGGGCTACACCCCCAGCACTAATTTTTATTCTTTATTTTGAAACTAAGTTGCAGAGGGCCTTACTAAGTAGCTGAGGCTGTCTGCAAACCCGGATCCTCCGGGTCTCAGCCTCCCAAGTACTGGGATTACAAGCGTGCGCCACCATGTCCAGCTTAATTTAGCATTTTTGACAGAGCCTGGGCAGATGAAGCCCCCAGCTCAGCACGTCGAATGCCAGACATTGTTCTGTTGAATGGCAGACATGGGGGTTGAGGGTTCCACTGTGAAAATACACATGTCGGTATCTGAGAAGCAGAAATAGAGAGGACCAAGGAGGAGCACAGGGAAAAGGACCGTATGTGCTCTAGGGCCTGACAGGTAGAGTCCACATCAACCTCATTAAACCTATATGTGATTAATTCTCCATTTCACTTTTCCTGTGAAAAGAGCCAAAGTCAAAAAACAGATGTACAAAAACCCAACCGCACTCCTCAAGGAGCAGCAGGTAAGGGGCTAAGGAAGGGAAGAAAAGCCCAACTAGAATGTTCTATGTTGATGGGCCGGGTTCTTCCCTTCCCTTCCTCTTTTCCTTTCTCTTTTCTTGGTCATCTTTAAACTATAGAGCATTAAAGGTGTTGAATTAAGAAGGGGCCTCAGAGATCTTCCAACGCAATGATTTCATTTGTACAGAGGATGAAACTGGGGGTCCAGAGAGGTTAAGCAACTTGGAGGAGGTAACAGGGAGAGAGTGTACTGAAGGCCTCCCAATGTGACACTTCTTAAGCTGTCCCAGCAGAGTTGGCAAAGAAGTCTTTACCTCTGCTTGTGTAGCCCAGGTAGATCCCCAGGATGACTCGCGAGCTCTAAGTTTACCATGACTTCTCAACAGAGAAGCAACAGCAGAGTGCCTACGAGTCAGACGAGCCGGCTGCGTGGTTTCTGTCCCGTACAGCATCTGTGGTCTTGGGCAGTTACTGAATCTGAGCTTAAGTTTCCTGCTCAGCAAAAAGAGAAGTTGATGCCCATAGAGTCATGATGAGAACCAAAGGGGATGATTCTCAGGAAAGCACCCAGCGCTGTGTGTTCTAAGTATTAAAATTATCAATAACAACATGGGATGCTCCTTAGAGGATCAAATCGGAAAACAATCTGTAGAATTTCCATGAATTGCTATTCGCACTTCAGCAAGCATCTGTAAAATGGGAGCCTAAAAAGGGGAATTTGTGGATTGTAGTTAACTATACACATGTTATTGATCAGGAAATCATTGTCAAACTATATACCATTTAAGGCGGGGTATAGTTTGACAATGGGAGAGTTTGAGATTACTCACAGATTAGTTGTGAAATTAAAAAGCAGTGCAAGCCGGGAGTGGTGGCGCATGCTTGTAATCCCAGTACTTTGGGAGGCGGAGACCGGAGGATCCAGGTTCGTGGCCAGCCTCAGCTCTCTCTCTCTCTCTCTCTCTCTCTCTCTCTCTCCCTCTCTCTCTCTCTCTCTCTCTCTCTCTCTCTCTCCCTCTCTGTCTCTCTCTGTTTCTCTCTCTCTCTCTACTTAGTGAGGCCCTCCGCAACTTTGTGAGACCCGGTTTCAAAATAAAGTATAAAAAATAGGGCCGGGGGTATAGCCAGGAGGTAGAACGCCCCTGGGTTCAATCCCTGGTACCGTAAAAAAAAAAAAAAGAGTGCAATACTTAATATCATACTGCACTCAGAATTTTTGCTAAAAAGTACATTTTAGGTGAAAAAAGGAGGGTAACTATGTAACATGAATATGTTACATATTCATGAACATGTAACATGAATCCACACTTTTGCTATCTATATATGTCTACAAAACATTACACTTAGATGTGTACAATAAAAATTTAAAATAGATCCAATTAACTTTAAGCAATGGAATACATTTAAAGGCTGATTAAATTAGAGCCTGGCTTGGTGGTACACACCTGTAATCCCAGCAATTCAGAAGGCTGAGGCAGGAGAACTGCAAGTTTGAGGCCAGCCTGGGCAACTTTGTGGGAAACCGTGTCTCGAAATAAAAAATATAAAGGGCTGGGGAATGTAGCTCAGTGGTACAGCACTTGCCTAGCATGTGCAAAGTCTGGATTCAATCCCCAGTACCATAAGTAGTGTATGTGTTTAATTTCCATAAATCTAAATATGTATGTATACTTATTTATTTATTTATTTATTTTGCGGTACTGAGGATTGAACCCAGGGGCATTCTACCTCCAAGCTACACCCCCAGCCCTATTTTTTATTCTTTATTTTGAAACAGGGTCTCACTAAGTTGCCGAGGGCCTCACTAAGTAGCTGAGGCTGGCCACGAATCCGGATCCTCCGGTCTCAGCCTCCCAAGTACTGGGATGACCAGCGTGCGCCACCACGCCCAGCTATGTATACATATTTAGATGTATTCTTTATATATTCTGGATACTAACCTCTTGTTAAATATATTCACTGAATATATTTTCTCTTTAGGTCGAGACTATTACTCTTTTCACTCTGTTTATTAGGGTCATTTTATGAATAAACATTTTAAATTTTTGTGTAATTGAAATATTCAGTCTTTTGTCCCAGTGTCTGCTTTTGTAAAATGGAACTAATAGCGCCTACCTCACAATGGTGTGACGTTTCGATGAAATAATGCATGGAAAGCACTTCCAACACAATTGCCAAATTTTGGGCTTGTGGTAAGAGCTGAGTAACCATTTGCCATTATTGTTGTTTCTCCTTCATTTTGCACAGGGATCCTGGGTGAGAAATTTGACGTCTGGGGAAAATGAAATTAAATAAAAATCTCAAATGCAGCATCATTTGAGAATTCCCATAAATAGTAAATACTAAAACAGAAACAGATAGTTCTCTTACACAAGTGAGATAATGTAACTCGATGTCTGGTACCTTAGCTGATGCAGGACTGCAGGTCAGGAGACATCAGCAGATAGAGGCTTAGAGCAAAAAACATCTAGAGTCGAGCAGTATAATCTCCCGTCTCCCAGGATGACAGTAAGACCCGCAGTGACGCCGGGCATGGTGACTCACTCTTGTCTTCCCAGTACTTGGGAGGCTGAGACCGGAGGATCACAGGTTCGCGGCCAG
Source organism: Glis glis (assembly GCA_004027185.1). Classification (NCBI taxonomy): domain Eukaryota; kingdom Metazoa; phylum Chordata; class Mammalia; order Rodentia; family Gliridae; genus Glis; species Glis glis. Next base: position 53,699 of record PVJS01005352.1, on the reverse strand, counting down.
CCTCAGCTACTTAGTGAGGCCCTCTTCACTTAGTGAGACTCTGCTTCAAAATAAAGAATAAAAAATAGGGCTATGGGTGTAGCTCGGAGGTAGAATACCCCTGGGTTCAATCCCCGATACCGCAAAAAAAAAAAATAAAGATCCGCAGTGGTTCAACCATTGGCTCAGGGGGTCACCACCAGAGACCCAGAAACAAAGCCATGCACGCTGAAGCCAGTTCCGTGGAGAAATAATCCTCCAAAATCAGATAGGCTGAGCGGAGCATGGTGGTGCATGCCTGTAATCTCAGTACTTGGGAGGCTGAGAGGGAAGGGTCACGGGCTTGAGGCCAGCCTCACCAACTTAGTGAGACCCTCAGCAACTTAGACCCTGTTTCGAAATTAAAAGGGCTGGGGGTGTAGCTCAGAGGTAGAATGCCCTTGGGTTCAATCTCCAGTACTAAGAAAAAAAAACACCCTATTGGGTGTCCCTAGGGTGCTCCCTGTGTACCTGTGCACCTGTGCCAGTCTTTGTGGTCATCTCTCTGAGACATGGATGGCACCTGGCGTATTCTCTTTCTGCACACCCAGCACCTTGGGTGGACGAGCGTGATCACAAGTGCTTGAGGCTCCAGGTATCAGTCATCTGGCGGGGCCTCACAGGGAAGCAAGCTCCCTCAGCGGCACCCAGCCCTGCCTCCCACTCCCAGGAAGTTACCATGTGAAGGACATGGTCCTCCCCCTGAGGTCTTGGGCTCTGATAAAGTCTACAAAAGATTTCAGAGTTCATGAACCCCTGGATCATTTGCACAATCTCATGGGTCTATTTTTCCCCCTTGAGATAAGGATCATGATGTGTATCAGATTTTTTAAAGAGACCTGTGCTCTCCAAAATGACTAAGAACCAGCAGTCAAGCCAACTGGGCCTTTCTGGTATGGTTAGATGGCTCAACTTCCAGCCTCTTCTCCACTCTGCTGAGTATCTTAGACATTAGTGTGTGCTGAAGGGCAGTGCGTCGGAAACAGGAGGGCCTCATCAACCAGTTGTGAGCTTAATTTTGTTTTAAAACATTTTCCCTGAGAACTACTTTTCCAGTCTTTGATTTTCTGTATTATTACATTTTCATGTTCTTCAAATCTGCTTTGGGGAGTAAACGGGTTTTGGATTATCTGACCTCATCTCTCTTTTTTTCTGATGCTGTAATTAGACCAAAATATTTTAATGTGGTCCTGAATTTTCTCCTCTTGACTGCACCAATTTCATACAATAATCCCACATTATCCTCCACTCTTCAGAGATATAAAAATTTTATATCTCTCTTTGATACTTTTTTTGGTACTGGATATTGAGCCCGGGGAGTTCTACCACAGAACTACACACACCCCTGCCCTTTTAATTTTATTTATTTATTTTTTATTTTGGAACAGGGTCTCCCTAAGTTGCTGAGGGTCTTGATAAGTCACTGAGCCTGGCCTCGAACCCGTGATCCTCCTGTCTCAGCCTCCCAAGTACTGGAATTACAGGCATGCACCACCAAGGTTGGCTCCTATGTCTCGTTTTTATGAAACAATTATATGTTTGCAATGAATCAAGAAGATACAGAACTGACATAAATGTCAGATTTCATAATAAGATAATGACCAAGATAACAGATAAATTAGATAAAGATAAATTAGATAAACTGACTTGCCAATTGCCATACAGTTAGAAGTTGGAAAATCTTATGCTAGACCAGATCTCTCTCTCTCTCTCACTCTCTCGCTCTCTCGCTCTTTCTCTCATAGTCCCTTCAAAATTGACTGACACCTGAGGCTGCAGATTATAATTCCCTATAGGTTAGTGAAATCATCTCCAGGTCATGGCTGGGTGCAGTGTCGCCATCTGACAGTCAGATTTGAAGGAGGTAACCTGTTAGAAACAAACGGTATATTCCAGAAAGACAGGTCCATGGCAGCTGAGATGCATCCTCTGTGCGAGCAACCTTCCCGACGCTCTGTCACAGTTATTATGTGGCCATCACACTGGTTATCTCTCAGTCTCCTAGGGCCACCAGAAGAAGTCCCATCTGATTAGTCTTATCTGGCTGGCTCTTCATCGGCACCTGAAAGACTGATTGTCCTTAAACTACCCAAAGCCTGCACCGTTCACCCACTGCATCATTCTTTTTTATAGGAGTCCGGTTAGTCACTATGTTTTTCCCGCTGGTCTCTGGAATGTCAGCTTTAAGGGACGCTGGCTCTTCAGCTGAGACCAGCGTTGCCACAGGGACAGGCCTCCATGTTCCTTCCTGTGCCAGAAGTGGACCTGGGTGCCACAAGGCTGTTTTCAGAGTGGGGTGAGGCTTCTAGTGTTTGGCTAATTATTTAGCTGGAAGAGGAATGATGAGCCAAAGATGGGTCCTTTCCCTCCCTCCTTCCCTCCCTCCCTCCCTCCCTCCCTCCTTCCTCTTTCTTTTCTTTTTTTTTTTTTTTGTGTGGTACTGGGGGTTGAACCCAGGAGCATTCTACCTCCGAGCTACACCCCCAGCCCTATTTTTTATTCTTTATTTTAAAACCGGTTCTCACAAAGTTGCGGAGGTCCTCACTAAGTAGCTGAGGCTGGCCACGAACCCAGATCCTCCAGTCTCAGCCTCCCAAGTACTGGGATTACAAGTGTGCACCACCACGCCCGGCTCTCTTTCTTTTCATTCGGTTAAAATTGCTTTGGCTTGGTGTCACTTCCAAGATATCTTTCTTCTTAATGCCAATGACAGAGACATTGAAATTATTTGGTGCAGAAGTCTCTTCACTCTCGGGGGCTTTACAGAAAGGTTTGTAGTATCGCTCAGGATAGGATGGGGCAGACACTGCCTTAGAGGCGTGTCCCTCAGGAGAAATGAAGGCTTTGCCCATGGACAGGGTAGAAAGGAGGAAAATGATCTCCTTGCCCTGATACCCCACCCAGCAGCCATCTCGCCTCGCTTCCTTCCAGTAGGAGTTTCTTCTTCTCCGTTAGAACACGGTTGCTCCGATCCAGCTGTGTGGACTTGTGTGATTCTCTTAACATCCGGATCTCAGTTTTCTCAATGATTAAGGGGAAGGGGGGAATATAGCACCTCTATGGCTCATTTTGGCTCTGAAAAACTATGATGTCACATGCCCTCAGTCATTAACATTTACATGGGAATAATTGTACTAGGTTTTTCCCTCAGTGTTTTTACACAAAGCAAATATAGGTGATGCTAAAAGAAAGAACACTCTAGGGTACACCCAGGGGGGGCCCAGAGCAGAAGGTCACTGGAAAACTGGGGATGGGAGGGAGGGACTCAGGGGGAAGTGGGTCCAGAAAGAGGAAGTGGATGGATGGATGAGTACAAGAAACAAATTTACACTTGTAAATTGTCTACAGGAATTTAAAAGTCCTTTGCTCTTTTTTTTTCAGTACTGGGGATTGAACCGAGGGGCATTCTACCTCCGGGCTATACTCTCAGCCCTATTTTTTATTTTTTACTTGGAAATAGAGTCTCACTAAGTTGCGAAGGGCCTCACTAAGTAGCTGAGGCTGGCTGCGAACCTGCGATCCTCCTGTCTCAGCCTCCCAAGTACTGGGATGACAAGCGTGCGCCACCACGCCCAGCTTCCTTTGCTCTTTTGTGACATGTCAAAAGAACAGAAGAGCAGGGCCCAGTGTCTCATGTCTGTAATCCTAATATTTGGGAGGCTGAGACAGGAGGATCCCAGGTTCAAAGCCAGCCTCAGCAAGTTTGCAAGACTCTCAGTAACTTAGTGAGACCTTCTTCAAAATAAAAAATAAAACAGAGCTGGGGGTGTAGCTCAGAGGTAGAACACCCCTAGGTTCAATCCCCAGTCCCACAAAAAAAGAAAAAAGTCTTTAGAAATAGAACCTAACAAATCAATCAATGAAAATTTATGAAATGCCTAAACTATCCAAGTGTTATGGAGAATTCAAGAAAAACACAGAACCTGGTGCCTGTCTCAGGGATTGATTAGCAGTATTGGTAGGAACTGTTCAGACACCTCAGGTGGGTGTTATAAAGGTCTCCAATTCCTCATGAGTCACCTTTGAGGTCTTGCAGGTGTTCAGGGAAATAGTTACCAGAAAGAAGCCAACCATTTCTTTGGCGGGTACTCTGCCTGCCTCTTTAAATCGCCATCAGTGGGGGTTGCGCACACTGAGTCTTGACACCAGCTAGCTCGCGGGGTTGGAAGGACCGATCAATTCTGCAGCTGTCCGGATTGGGCTATTTATTGCTCATTACCTGGGACTGCGTGTGCTATCTTGCTTCGCTTTTCCTATACTGTTCAAAAACAAGCTATCTCTTGCTGGTTTTATTGAATGAATAAGAGATAGTCAGCACAGTAAAGAGAAATTCATGCAGGTCAGAGAGATGATCAGGGGATGCATTATATTCTCATTCCATGAAACATCAGGAGATCAAGTTAGTGGAAAATCACTGATGCTTAGGGCAATCCATTCGGGCAAGAAAGATGTCAACAACTGCTCCACACACATCTTTCCTATCCAGTGACTTTGACACATGGACTATCATCTTCTCTCTCTGATATAGACCAAGATGACTGAAAAGGACCCAGAGCCACAGCTGGACGAGGGTGATGATGAGCTAGACAGCAAGCTCAATTACAAGCCCCCACCCCAGAAGTCCCTGAAGGAGCTGCAGGAGATGGACAAAGACGATGAAAGTCTAACCAAGTACAAGAAAACGCTGCTGGGGGACGGCCCTGTGGTGGCAGGTGTGTGTGTGTATGTGCATATGAGAGGGGGCAGGTGGGAGTCCCCAGGGGAGGCATGTGTCCAAGCCACTGGGGAGTAGAAGAAAAGAAGCAAGGACCCAGTGCTTGCAGGGTTAGGTGGGGGAAGCACAAGCTATGCATGCTCAATAAAGTGTGGACCGTCTAATTGAGCCTTCACTGGACGTAGGATGCGAGGCAGCAAGGAGACAGGCAAACCCTACACATAGGGAGGATTTAGAAAGGCTCCCCGACTGCCACTTAGAACTATATTCCCCTCCGGAGGATCTCCCACATTCTCTTTCTTATTCTCAGACCTTTCTCCACTTTATTATTTAATATACCTCATAATGAGGTGACAGAAGCAGGCGTACAGTGTGTCTCCCTCCAGATCCCACCCGCTCCCTCCTCCTCCCCGTACATGTTATTGGCATTGGTATTGATCATTTCACATACGTACAACATTATTTGAACTATTTCCTTCATTGAATCTTTTTTTTTTACCCCCTCATCTTCCTCCTCCAGTCCCCCGCTACCATTCCACTGGAATTTCTCCTCCTTTTTCTGAAGTCCCTTTGGTTTCCCAATTTGTCTCTAACTTCTACCTGTGAGAGAAAACATACAGCCCCCTTTAACCACTCTGCCGATCTACCTTTGCGTTATTTAAAGTCCCTTATGTGTTCTATTTTCTCTCTAGCTTCCAGAAATTAAACATACGACCCTTGACTTTCTAAGACTGGCTGATCTCACTTAGCATAATATTCTCCAGTTCCATCCATTGCCTGCAACTGACATAATTTTGTTGTTCTTTACGGCTGAGTAAAATTCCATCATGTATATACACCACATTTTCTTTATCCATTCATCTGTTGATGGACACCTGCGTTGGCCCCATAATTTTGGAATTGTGCATTGTGCTGCTATAAACATAGATATGCATGTATCACTATAATATTCTGACTTCAACGCCTTTGGGAAGACACCCAGGAGTGGTAGAGCTGGATCGTGTGGTGGCTCCATTCCCAGTTTTCTGAGGAACCTCCACACTGATCTCCGTAGTGGCTGCCCTAACGATTCATCTCCATTGCACGATGGTAGAACAAGGTGTGGTCCAGAGACACGAATAGGCAATGCCCAGCGAATAGCACACCTTCCCCATAGCCACTCGTGAAATACTTGATGCTGATGATTAAGATGAGCCGACAGGTACCTGAAACAGAAATAGCTCTCTGCAACCGTAGAGACCATGCAAGGTCAATCCGCCACTTCCATTCTGTTTTCTACCCCGGTAGATAGCACTTTTTTCTTTACATTCTCTCTCTCCCACTTGAAATGCACACACACTAACTAGCTGTATGTCTCTTCCCTCTGCTTACATTTTCTTTTGAATCCTGCAGACCCAACGGTCCCCAACGTCACCGTTACCCGGCTTACTCTGGTTTGTGACAGTGCGCCAGGACCCATTACGATGGACCTTACCAGTAAGTGGACACATTTGTACTGTTCAGAGGGACCTAAAATATCTCAAAGAAAACATGGTCTTTGTCCCCTGTCCCCACTGAAGAAAACCCTGTGCACTCCAACATACCAATACTGTTAGAATGCATGGTATTTACCAGGTTTGGTGAAAAATCCAATATCTAACTCAGTTGAATTAAAGAGGGGACTGGCATACGCCTTTGATACATTTGCTTGTGTCATAGTTATTTCAGAGCTTTATTTCCACGTGATAGCAGGAAAATTACTATTCACGTTAAGAAAGACCGCAGATGAAAATATTAAGAAGCAAGCTGTATGGTTCTGGAGTTGTAATATTTATGCAGTCTCTACACCAAAAAAAGGATTGATCTTACATCAGCCCTAAAATTTACCTAAAGGCAAGGAACAATCTAAGACCTCCTGAAGAATGCTAGAAATTCCACTGTTAGCTGCTTACTGCTTAAGCTTAAAGCTCTGATTTTTGTTACATAAACAACTTTCCCTATGAAAGGCACAGAAATAAGATGTTATTTTCTTTCAACTCATTGAAGGGCAAAGCCCTTTTCTGAGACTCCAGTCTTAAGGAGCTGGGCATTAAGAGGGAATGTTCCCGGGCACAATGGCACATGCCTGTAATCCCAGTACTTGGGAGGCAGAGACAGGAGGATCAGAGGTTCCAGGCTAGCCTCAGCAACTTAGTGAGACCCTCAGCAACTTAGCAAGACCCTGTTTCAAAAAATAAAAATTAAAAATACTGGGGGTGTAGCTTGAAGGTAGAACTCCCCTGGGTCCAATTCCCCAGCACACAAAAAAAAGGGAACAGGCATATGCATTGATAGGAACATCAGAGGCAGGCCTTTGATGAAAATTAAAAAGTTGTTGCCACTTTCAAAAACTGGACTCCAGTGAAGCAGAGCAAGATTCTAGAACAGCAGGCTCAGCAGGGAGGAAGTGCCTCTCAAAGAGCAAAGCCATGCTTTACCTTATATGGACTTTTGTCAGAGGGAGGAAATCAGAGGCTGAAAAGACACACTTCCTGCTCAACTGAAATCATTAGAGCAGACAGGCACACATTCTACCACCTCCGCTCTCTGGCATCTCCCGAGAGAAACTCCTCTCTCGCCAGGACTCAGACCTCTTCCTGTGCAAAACTGGGTCCTGTTACCAGGTACAACGGTCAGTTCGCAAGATGTGGTCTGGGTTAGCATGAAGGAATCTTTTCAGGAGAACCTGCTGATGTTGCAGGGTGAGACTGGTCTCTGCACCCTTTCCCAGCAGAAAAGAACTAAATTCAGTTTTCTGTCATGAGGAAGTTGCTGAGTCGTATGCCAGAGGGAGACTGCTGTTCTGGAAGCAAAGCATATACTCAGAGCAGTGACACACACACACACGCACGCACGCACGCACACACACACACATATACGCACACACACACACACACACACCTGGATGTCAAATTATATATCAAGAAATGAACGCAAAGCAGGGCATGGTGGCGCACACCTGTAATCCCAGTACTTAGGAGGCTGAGACAGGAGGATCACAGTTTCGAGGACAGCCTCAGCAAGTAGTGAGACTCTCATCAACCTAGTGAAACCCTGTTTCAAAGTAAAAATAAAATAAATAGGGATATAGCTTGGAGGTAGAATGCCTCTAGGTTTAATCCCCAGTACCACAAAAAAGAAAAGAGAGAGAGAGAGAGAGAGAGAGAGAGAGAGAAAGAAAGAAAGAAAAGAAAGAAAGAAAGAAAGAAAGAAAGAAAGAAAGAAAGAAAGAAAGAAAGAAAGAAAGAAATTACCTCCCTATCCAGCTATCCAGGGTACAGGAATTGGGCACACATCATGGTTATATGAAACCTGAAAGTTTTATACCTGAACTGATCTTCCTTAAAAAAATAAAATGAAGCCGGGTGTGGTGGCGCACGCTTGTAATCCCAGTACTTTGGGAGGCGGAGACCGGAGGATCCGGGTTCGCGGCCAGCCTCAGCTCACTCTCTCTCTCTCTCTCTCTCTCCCTCCCTGTCTCTCTCTCTCTCTACTTAGTGAGGCCCTCTGCAACTGCGTGAGACCCGGTTTCAAAATAAAGTATAAAAAAATAGGGCCGAAGGTGTAGCGCGGAAGTAGAACGCCCTTGGGTTCAATCCCCGGTACCGCAAAAAATAAAATAAAATAAAATGAAATTGCAAATATAATCACAAAAGCTATCACAAAAGAAAATGTTGAATTAGAATGATAAAAATAACAAACAAGCAAATAATTTTTAAAATTTAGAAAATGCCACACGCATTACCAAAGATCTAAAAACAAGTAGCTGACACTCTTAGACAATATTTTTCTTATATTTGCCCCTTTATTTGAGGGGTAAGGGCAATTCCTTTTATCAGATCTTCATTTGATCACATATATGTCTGTCAATTTTCAATAGTATAAAAAATGACTCAGATTTCCCTCTATGGTTAATTAAAACGTTTTTATTATGGACAATTCAAAAAGATTGATTTTCATTAGTCCAAGTTAGAAGATGTGGGGGGGGAGACTGACCTTCATAAGTCATTACTAGTTATGTTGTATATTTTTAGCATTGTCTTCAAACTCGGGGAGAAACCTCTACCATGTTTCTTTCATAACTGAGCCGTAAGATTTCAGGCAGTGTGTGTGTGTGTGTGTGTGTGTGTGTGTGTGTGTGTGTATGTGTGTGTGTGTGTACAAGGATAATCTCAAATGCTCTTTGACACTGAGGTCACTACAGACCATCTTACACAGATGAGCCCAATGAACAGCTCTGGAGCTCAGACCACATTCAGCTCTTTCTGTAGCTGCTTCTGAGGAAACTAAACTCTCTCTAAATCCTCGTCTACAGGGGACCTTGAAGCCCTCAAAAAAGAAACCTTTGTGCTAAAGGAAGGTATTGAATACAGAGTCAAAATCCACTTTAAAGTAAGTACTGTCTTTCCCTGTGCCTTTTTATAAAGTTTAAACCTCTCCTACAGTCAATGGCTACATTTCTTGCATTACTGTCTTGGCATACTTCCTCCCTCCCCTGTCCTGGAACACTGGGTCTGGAATGTTCTTTCCCAGCCCTGAGCTCTACCTGTGGAGACCCAACCTGCCTTCATGGCTTTCTCCAGCCAGGAGGCCTCAAACTCTCCAATGACCATCAAAGCCAGTGGGGTCCCTGTCCTTGTGAACTCCTGAAACGCATCCACAAGGCTCACGCTGCGGAGGAATGGACCATTTGAGACATTTCTTCAGTCTGCCACCTAAACACCTTGAGGCGGGGTGAAATGACATTTCCCTCCTTTCTAACATTTCACACAGCACTTTGTCAACAGTAGCGATGTAGTGAATATATATTGAGAATATATATATTTATATATATTTAATATATATATATATTGAATATATTGAATATATATATATTGAATATATTGAATATATATATATTGATGTAGTAAATATATATTGAGAAATGAACCCATGAGAAAATAGAACAGATAGGGCCTGGGCTCTAATTGCTCCAGGATGCTATAAACCCAGGGAGGGTGGTCTTTGCAAAATAACTGAAAATTGCAATTCTAGTGGTGGGGCAGGTGGCCAAGTCAGAGGAAAACTATGAAAGAAATGATGAATAGGAATCTATCCCAAGGAGCAGACACAATCACAAGAAAAATAACCTTGAGTTGGGAAAACAAATAAGTCAGCAACCTACTGTTTGTGCTTCATGTCTTGTGTTTGACTTGGCGGGGCCCCATTCCTACACAGTCATGTTCTCCGGGGCCTGAGCTCCACCAAGGAGACGCCATCTGCTCTCTCTATTTGTGTGCTGGGTCCGTCTTTCCCCTCGCCGCAGGATATGATTCAGGGTGGATGGAGATCACTTCCCACCACGTATAAATAGGCCTCCAAATAATTTCATTCTGGAAGGATTTGTTGACACCTGTTCTATAATGGGTACCGGACAGGTCAGCACTTCATTTCCTGTCATATTACGTACTCCTGGAGCACCGGGGGTTAGAACGGGTTATACGTCAGCCCAATTTTTAATCACTCATGCTACTGCACTGTCAATTTAGTAAGCTGGATTTTTTATCACATGAAACATGAGAGGTAATTTTTTTTTTGTGGTACTGGGGATGGAACCCAGGGGCATTCTACCTCTGAGCTACACCCCCAGCCCTGTTTTTTTATTCTTGATTTTGAAACAGGGGCTCACTAAGTTTCAGAGGGCCTCACTAAGTAGTTGAGGCTGGCCGCGAACCCGGATCCTCCGGTCTCAGCTTCTCAAGTCCTGGGATTACAAGTGTGCGCCCCCACGCCCGGCTGAGAGGTAAATTTTTTTTTTATGTTTTTATTGGTGCATTGTAGTAAATTTTGATGTGAATAAGATGAGAGTCTGGAAACACAGCCATGTGGGTCCTGGGTGGTCAGAATTACACACCAAGGCACAGAGGGGGCCTTGGAGCCCCATCCACTGCAGAGGCTTGCCCTTGTCTCTACCAGGACAAAGGCCACTCTCTGTGTAACCCATGTCAATGCAAACCTCCCTGTGGCCCACCCCAGCATGAAGTGACAATCAGAAGACACACCGAGTCAGAACTGGGAATCATTGAAAAGTCATTTAAATCTTTGCTGATGTCCCTTGAAAAATATCCAAGGAAATTTGCACGGATAACACCACTAACACACCCCAAAATTCTTTCATTCTCTGTTAGTTGCTCTTTCTCCTAAACTTGACAACCCTCAGACAGCTGGCTTAGGGTGGTCCTTCGGGTTCCTGCCTCCCCGTTCCTCTGCCTCACAAGGTCACAGTAGCTGACCTGCACAGTCTCACTTTCATTCATGTCACCGGGACTTCTCTCTTGGGTGCGAGAGACAGTAGGGGAGGTGGCGTGGGCAGAAGAAGAGGGTACTATTCATATTTTCCTTTTACCCACCCCAAATGCATTCATGTTAAATGGATCCTCTATGGATCGAGGCTCAAACCATCAACTTTGTTCTGAAGTCCTTATTGCTACCCCATTACTATTCTGTTCTTATGTCTTTTTCACACCTAATCACGGCTCTCACTAGGCCCAAGGGACAAGCTCAGGACTTCCAGAAAGATGCATTCATTTACCCTGCTCCTATGAGCTAGATCTGGGAGTCAGAGTAAGTGGAATGTCTGGGCTTCATTTTATCACAGTCTTTCCAACAAAGCCATTTTCGTTGCGTCTGTCTTTAGGAGGTTTGTACTGCAGGTCGCCAAGCGGCAGTCTAGAATCGAAGCTGCCAGTCTTCCCTGATCAGCTACCTCACCACTAACAGAACAGGAGCGAGCGCTGGCTGATTGGTTTAACACTTGTATCCAGCACATAAAGGAGCCATCATTATTGGGGAGGGAGAGATTATTTAAAGATGTCTTAATTCTTCGCGTTGTTGAACAGTTACCCAAGCCCTCCGGCTAATGACTCAAGGTCCACTTTAATTTGTTTGTATAGACATGACCACTGTATGAAACGAACAGACAACCCAGTTCAGTCCCAGGTAAAATGAGTCATGGAAAAACAAGAGGCTGGCTGTCTGTATTTTCATTCTGCTTTTCGGAATTTTTCTTTGAAAGCTTTGACAAGGTAGAAATATCTCAGACAACGTCTGACAATGACAGACACCCCGAATGCTTGCCGGGTGCAAGTGGACACCCTGGCATTCTTTACGAGGAAGGATGTTTTCGTGCAGCCCATCACCTTACCTCTGGACACCAGCTAAATGGCAGGCACACCCGTCTCCCAGACCTGACGTCTTTCCATGACCACTTTTCTCCTTGTTGTTTGTTTTTCATATGCTAGGTGGATCGTTCTGAGGTTACGGTTTAAAATATTTGCAGAATATTTTCCATTGGTATTTTTATAATCTTTCCTGGGACAAGGATGATCTTTTGGCTGGCAGTATGGAGGACGGGAGCTCAGGACTATTCTCTGGATCACTGAGGAAGGAGAAACACAATGAAGAACATTGAGAAGATGTTTGAATTAACCACTCATTTCCCCCAAAACAATAAAAATGACAGTATTCGGGAATTAAAACTGGATCGGCATTGTTGAGCCTTGTGGTCTCCTCTCTCCAATCTCTGCCTCACGACCACACTAAATGATTATAGGAACACACACCCTGATTAAATCTTTATCTTCCCATCTTCAGAGAAGACTTAGCTAGGCAGGATCAGCATGAAAAATGTGGAAAAATGACTCTCTTTAATGTGAATTACTTGGATCCTTCTTCTCACCTGCAGGTGAACAAGGACATTGTGTCAGGCCTAAAATATGTTCAGCACACCTACCGGACTGGGCTGAAAGGTAAGGGACCCCACACTTTACACTGCCCTAAATTGCTTCTCATCGATGCTTCAACCTCTAGTTATTGATCATCGTTCATCATGGACTCTTATAAGAATTTGATAAAAGCTGTGCAAAGCCGGGCGTGGTGGCGCACGCTTGTAATCCCAGTACTTTGGGAGGTGGAGACTGGAGGATCCGGGTTCGTGGCCAGCCTCAGCTCTCTCTCCCTGTCTCTCTCTCTCTCTCTCTCTCTCTCTCTCCTTAGTGAGGCCTGTGCAACTTCGTGAGATCCGGTTTCAAAATAAAGTATAAAAAATAGGGCCGGGGTCGTAGCGCGGAGGTACAACGCCCCTGCGTTCAATCCCTGGTACCGCAAAAAAAAAATTTTTTTTGATAAAAGCTGTGGATGCCCACATTGGGAGAAGGCACACAGATACCTCTGACCTAGACATGATGAGCAAGGCCAAGGTTCAGGATACCCAGCTTAGATAGAGTCAGCCTCTAACATCCAACTTTTAGTTTCTGGAACTTAATTTCATTATGCAAACATGGAAAGTGTAACCAAGGTATGTTTGCATGAAACACAGGACATAAAAATACAAAAGCAGAAAAGCAGTTTGCAGGCGTAAAAGTCAAGTGTCAGAGAAATTCAAGATGTGAAAGGCCTGCCCAGTGATACGTATGTTGGGAGTGGGAGTTGGGGGTAGCATGGGGAGTTAGGAGAGGGAGAGCTTAATTTCCTAACAAGGAAATAGGGGGGAGCCAGGCATGGTGGTACACTCCTATAATCCCAGTACTTAGGAGGCTGAGACAGGAGGATTGCAGGTCTGAGGCCAGCGTCAGCAACTTAGTGAGACTCTGTTTCAAAATACAAAATAAAAAGGGCCGGGGGTGTAGCTCAAAGGTAGAAGCCCCCTGGGTTCAATTCCCAGTAAAACACACGTAAGAAAGAAAGAAAGAAAGAAAGAAAGAAAGAAAGAAAGAAAGAAAGAAAGAAAGAGAGAGAGAGAGAGAAAGGGAGGGAGGGAGGGAGGGAGGGAGGGAGGGAGGAAGGAAGGAAGGAAGGAAGGATGTTCTTCCTAGGATTGAGAAAAGCTGTCTAAGTGAAACAAATCATATAATATTATTGGTTCTGCCGTGGTTCTTTGCAAGCCTTCATCTTTCTTTTATGAATATGGGCAAGGAGAACTGAGCAGTGGGGAGGTGCTGGCAGCACATTCCCAGGTCCCTTCTGCTTTCGGGCTCTCCTCCGCAGCAGCAGTGGGAAATAGTAAAACACAGGCCTGCCCCACCACGCTGCCAAAGGAGAGGAGAGAAATTGATAAATTTGCATGACAGAAGAACCAATCAGTCACTTGACCAAGGAAAGGATGTTGGCCACGAAAAAATTAATTGGCCTTGCCAATACCTGGTCTTATGAAAAAGTAGTTCAATTTCCTATTTCCTTTGCACATACAAGGCTATGCTGACCACTTCAGCAAGAGGTGCGTGATGTGTGTGTCATAATGTTCCTTCAAACTTACTAACATGACACTTGCAAGCCAGCTATACACTGTCCGTTTACCTTTGTTTATACTGTCTAATCCCCAACTATTCTTAACATATATTCCAGTTACTCACCTATAAATAAATTTGGTTGGTTATTTTCATTATTTGCCCCAATTCTTCATTTTTTAACCAAATTATCCACTTTCCCCCTTGCATCCAATTATTCCATCCATGAATTCTACCTATTTTGATCATCAGCTGTTATAATATCTCCTCCTATTAATATATTTCTAGAATGATAGTTTGTAGATAGGGGATTCTTGAAATACATTACATACAGAAAGTAAAGGCGGCCCCAAATGTTATGTAACTTAGATAGTTGCAGGGTTAAGACCAGAACAGAGGTCTCAACTTATTCGGGTTTTTTGATTTGCTAAATCTCCATTAAAAAGAGTCTGGATCCAGCTGGATGTGGTGGTGCACACCTGTACTTGGGAGGCTGAGACAGGAGGATTGCAGATTTGAGGCCAGCCTCAGCAACTTAGTGAGGTCCTCAGCAACTTAGAGATATTGTTTCAAAATAAGAAATAAAATAGGGCTGGGGGTGTAGCTCAGAGGCACAATGTCCCCGGGTTCAATTCCTAGTACCACCAAAAAAAAAAAAAAAAAGGTCTGGATTCCTACTGATAAGACTACTTCCCCAACTTTCCTGACAATCAGAATCAGCTATGATGCTTCTTTTAAAACACCTGTTCTTGCCCGGGCGTGGTGGTGCACGCTTGTAATCCCAGTACTTTGGGAGGTGGAGACCGGAGGATCCAGGTTCGTGGCCAGCCTCAGCTCCCTCCCTCTCTCTCTCTCTCTCTCTCTCTCTCTCTCTCTCTCTCCTTAGTGAGACCCTCCACAACTTCGTGAGACCTGGTTTCAAAATAAAGTATAAAAAATAGGGCCGGGGGTGTAGCGCAGAGGTAGAACGCCCCTGCATTCAATCCTCGGTACCGCAAAAAATAAATAAATAAATAAAACACCTGTTCTTGGGACCCATAGTGGGTTAATGAGCCATAGCTTATAGCTTTTGAGAGTGGAGCACAAGAAACTATATTATTGAAATGCATTCTAATAAAAAATAAAGAGGAAAACAAAAAGATGCCCCAGGTAAAACTGATATTCAGCCAGGCTCGGAAACTATTGCTCCTGGCTTCCAGTAATATAAGTTATACGCCGGCTTCTCCAGTTAGCGGTGTACGTTTTTCCTGTAGCAGGCTCTTACCCTCATGAACTTCTCTTTCCTCCTAGTGGATAAAGCAACGTTTATGGTTGGCAGCTACGGGCCTCGGCCAGAGGAGTATGAGTTCCTCACTCCTGTCGAGGAAGCTCCCAAGGGCATGCTGGCCAGAGGCACCTACCACAACAAGTCCTTCTTCACCGACGATGACAAGCAGGACCACCTCACCTGGGAGTGGAACCTGTCCATTAAGAAGGACTGGACGGATTGAGCACACCTGCCCGTCCCTGCCCTCCCCACGCCACCTGGAAGAATTCTCCCAGCCACGTTGATCATCCGCCCCTCCTCCCTCTCTCTTCACACCTGGGTCCCTTCTCCAGCACCCCCATTTCCCTATGGATACACCTTATCCCGCCCTGTCTCTCAAAGTGGCCCCTCGTACTTGAGGCTTACAACCCCGGCTTCAACCCTGCCTGCTTCCTCTGACCCCCCAGTGAGAGCCAGATCTTCCACATTCTTTTACTGTTTCCCTCTCTCCTTCCCACCTGAGCAACTAGAAGCCAGGACGTGGGCAAATGTCCCAAAAAAACAGTCCTTTTGCCTTGGCTTGAAGTAGCTCATCCCCATCTCCGGATTCTTCTGTGGTTGCTGCTGGCTCAATGAATTCCTGGTCACAGCCCCTGACACTTGGGGTTCTTCTTTTGTGAGACTCACTGTAAACAAAACAAGAGAGTAAGAATAAAGTAACTGTATGTTCTGACTGAGACCCTCATTTCCCTGCTTTCTACCATCAAGTAAATATGGTAACCAGTGGGTTCTGTTCCCAGTTCCCTGGGGAGTGTGTGTGGCGGGGACACAGTACAGGGGTGTTTACATCCTTTGGGACAGATTGTTACAGTAGAATGGGTAATGAGTGTTCAGAACACAGACGATGAAAAATCTAAGTTTAATGTCTCTTAAAATATTTCCTTAGAGTGATACATGCATACCCATGTCCATAGCAGCACAATTCACAATAGCCAACTCTTATTGAACAACCTAGGTGTCCGTCGACAGACGAATGGATAACGAAATGTGGTCTATACACACAATGGAATTCTAATCAGCCATAAGGAAGAACAGGAGTGTGTCATTGGCAGGGAAATTGGTGGAATTAGAGAATATTATGCTAAGTGAGATCAGTCGGTCTCAGCTAGTCAAGGGTTATCTGTTTCCTCTCATATGAGGAAGCTAGAGAGAACTCGGGAAACAAATGGGACTTCAGATAAATAGAGAGACCAGTAGAAGAGTGGAAGGGGTTGGGGGAGGGAGGTGGGGAGAAGAAAAACCAGACTTGAAGAAGGGAACAGTTCAAATAAAGTTCAGTCCATACTAGAAGGTTTTACTACCAATCTCACCAACATGTATGGGAAAAAAGGAAGGGGTGGGGTATACAAAGGGCAATACACCAAGTGATGGGTGCATGTATGTTTGTATCACTTTGAATCTCACTATGATGTTTAAATTACATTGCACTAATAAAAGTATTTTTTGAATATTTTCTTATGGGAGATTCTCCTAAGCTTCAGACCTATGCATCCCGGTGCCTGTAGAAAGCTCACCTTGGATTTCTCATAGGCGCTTGTGGGCCAGACCAGACATTGTGTCTCTCCTGCTTAGGACTTTTTCCATCGGCTTCATCTTATAGTTTCTGTGCTTAGCTAACTGTATGAAGCCCTATTGCAAGCTGGCTCCAGCAACCTCTCTACCCACACTTACCACACCCCCTCTCTCCACAATGCTCAGTGACTACTTATTCTCTTACACATTATACTTGCGTCACTGTGCTTTGACTTTTCACATAAAACTCACGTTTCAGGTTTTTTTTTTAACCTGGAAAAATCATATTTACCTAGCATAACTTATGCATTTTTTTCTATTTTTATCCCTTTCCATTTTATACTTAAATGATCTGTTTGTATATCTCTCCCAGTAACAATCTAAGCTGGGAGGGCCTGGATCAGATCATACTTATCTTTATATCTCCAGTCCTTAGGTCAATATCTGGCATCCAATACTTAGATTTTTTTTCCATTCAAATGAACCTACCTGACTTTCTTCTGATTGGTTATCTTCTGAGGCCCTGTCATTAAGCTTGGTCTATTATCTCAGAAGTTGAAGGTTCCCTCAGTTCCAGCTGCAAAGTTCCCAGAGCACTAATAAGTCCACAACCAATTAACTACAGCGTTTTCTGCCCTGAATGGACGCTCTAAAACACCAAGTCCAGGGGGAGAGCCAGAGAAGAACCATGGAAGGCACCCAGTCCAGACACCTGTTACTCTTACTTCTCCTCACGTGGGAGCTGGCCCCAGGACTCGCTGCAGAAGTCGAAGGGACCTCAGGTAAAAAGAAAAAAGCACTTTGATGACTGGAAGGGTGAAGTGTTTTTAGGAGAAGGGTCGGGAACATGATAGTACTCCAGATACTTTGCTTCCAATCCTAGAAACAGGTCCAGAAAAAGCTGGATAAAGACGTGTGTTGCCTGGTACATAGGAGAGAAGACCAACCATATGCTAGAAGGGGAAAAATGCCTCGGAACGATACCAGCACTCCTAGAAACCATAATCTCTTTGGACTTAGTATGGAGAGAAAGGGTCAATGTCATATGCTCATAGAGCTGCTCTTCTCCACTCAGTACTGTGACATCTTTTGCTCCTCTCTCTGTCTCTCTGTGTCTCTCTCTCTAGATGGTCCCGGTGCTGTCCGGGAACCCGTGTGGCTCACAGATGTCCCAGCTGCCGTGGAATTCATCTCTGCTGCTGAGGTGGCCATCGTAGGCTTCTTCCAGGTTTGTCCACATACCCCACTTGCTATGTCTCCATGAGCCAGGCATGTTCTGTCGGCCTCAGGGGAGCCATGGTGGTGGCCTCCTGGCCAGATGGCCCTGCATTAGAAGCCGTGGGGGCTCAGAGGCAGCCAATCCAGATCTCTTGATTTCAAAATATTCCCAGTTGTCTCTGCAGTGTGTCTTTCTCATGCTTGTCAAGAGTTCCAAGTCTGATAGCTGGATCCCCTTATTCACAGATGCTTTGAAGCTAAGTCAGTATCTGCAGGAAGAAGACCTTCCTCAAGCCCTACCATTGTCCTCCATGTCCCTAATCTGTACTCTGGTAGCACCATGTAAATTGGCAGGAACCACTGTAAACATACCTGTTATGATCTGGGTAACATTTTCTCCTATGCCAAAGCCCTTGAGCATTAGTCAATAATTACCTGTCTAAATCCTTTCCCCAAATAGATAGGTCCTCCCTCTTCTTTCTTTTTGCCTGCTCTGGAATGTTGGGAAAGGATGACCTCTATAGGATTGAAGGTGTTAACCTCCATCTTCCAGACTGTCTGGCCAACAAAGGCGTCCATAAGTGAGAGGGATCCTTCCCGCATGTTCCTCCTCCCTGGTGGGAGCAGCTGACAATTCTCACAGCTGACCCGGCCCCTACTCTCTCGCTGCAGTCCTTCTTGCCCATTCCCATGCATGGAGTCCAACTCGCTGTCACCCTGTCGGTTCTGTGTACACAGCTGGAAATGGCTGCCATGAGATGCAGTGGGGGAGGAAGACAAGGAGCACATTTTTCAGTGACTAGAGATCTGAGCTGTAGACAAAATAGTCTCCCTCAGAGAGACAGGAAAGTGCCCAAGAATGGAACTGGAAGAGTGTGCAGTAAGTTACACAGCCACCAGGTGTCGTCGTGGGCTCCTTGAGCAATCCCCTTTGATAGAGCAGATTACTCCGGAAAAAGTCTCCATTATTAACACATGTTCAGAGCCTCTAGTGACCTGCACTGGCCCTTTCAGAAGGGCAAGGAACCAAGTCCCTCTACTCGACCCCATATGTAAGGCTAGCCATCCTCCTTCCTCCTTGATCTCTCCTTCAGCCCAGGGAGATGCGGGGAAGAGATGTTTGTTCCTGTTGATCACCTGGGGCTGCTGTGGGCAAAGTCCTGTGACTGCCTGGAAATGAAGCCCCTGACCTCAGGTGTGGGTTGCAGAGTTGGACGCATGGACAGTAGCTCCGTGTGCAAAGCTCATCAAGGACGTTTGCAGGGAGGAGGCCTGTTCTTCCATATCCTGCACAAACCTTTCTTAGTGAAATTTCTAAGCTTTCCATTTTAATTTCTTTTATTCTTCCCTCCTACCCACCTCCCTTTTCTTTTTTGGCCCCTTTAACACACCTATTTATTATTTTTTTTTCATTTGCTCTTTCCTCCACAAATTGTCACCAAACATTTGCTTCCTCACGTATATCAATAACAGTGTTAACCCAACTCCATACGTCTCTGATTTTTTTTTTTCAGTACCGGGGATTAAACCCAGGGGCATTCTACCTCCGGTCTACACCCCCAGTCCTATTTTTTATTCTTTTCTTTTTAAACAGGGTCTCACTAAGTTGCAGAAGACCTCACTAAGTAGCTGAGGCTGGCCTCAAACCTGCGATCCTCCTATCTCAGCCTCCCAAGTACTGGGATTACAAGTGTATGCCACCACACCCGGCTAAGGTCTCTGATTTTGAGGCTTACCTAGCTCCAAGAAACTCCCAAGCTGTATGATAAAGCCAAACAAAAATCCCAGGATTAGCCACAATTTTAGTACTTAGTAACTCCTACAGTCTGGAAAATCTAAAAAATGCCACCAAAATTAGCCTACATTCTTAAGAGTAAATGTTGCTTTGCTGGACACTAAATCCAATGTATAATTTCTGGTTTGAGTGAGTATATTATTTCTCTTCCCTATTCTGCATCTCTCCCCTCCAAAACAACCTCTGTGGCTTTTCTTTTTTTCCTCTGGTTTTTAGGATTTAAACATACCAGTCGTGTCCGTATTCCACAGCATGGTGCAACAATTCCAAGACCTGTCGTTCGGTATCAGCAATAATTCTGAGGTTCTGGCCCACTACAACATAACCAAGAACACCATTTCCATCTTCCGTCTGGTAAGTTGGGTGGGAAGCTCCGGCCCGCTCCCCATTTCTGTTCAGGTTGTAAACTCGTAAACTTGTGAGACTGGAAAGAACTCTGTGTCTTTGACATTCATGCTGGTGACCAAGTCGGCGACACTGTTGACGTGGATAATGACTCAGCTCAGACTAGCCAAACAGGTGCTATGAAGAAGTGGAAAGAGGACTGGATGGAGAGCCGGAAACAGGACTCACCATGCTGCCTGGCTGCTCACCAGCCATGGGATGCCGGGCAAGTCACTTAGCACTATTTAGCCTCAATACTTTCATCTATAAAACAAAAGGATTGGCACATACCACCTCTAAGGTCATGGTGAACTCAACAGTTTTGTATTTGGAGAGTTGACTTATGTTTATCAAACATTTGTTAGACAATTTCTGTGCATGCTATGCAAGGGACTGATAACAAAGATAGGTTAAATATAGTCTCTGCTTTTATAGAGTCTTTTCTTTTTATTTTTGTACTAGAGATTGAACCCTGATGCATTCTACCTCTTAGTTATACCCCCAGCCCTTTTTATTTTTTATTTTAAAACAGGGTCTCGCTAAGTTGTTAAGGGTCCCACTGATTTGCTGTGGCTGTCCTCGAACCTGTGCTCCTCCTGTCTCAGCTTCCCAAGTACTGGGATTACACGTGTGCGCCACCAAGCCCAACTTGATTTCATAGATTCTTGAAATATCGTGGACATTGTAAATAATATATGAGTATCTATAATACAAGAGCAACACTATAGATAAAGTGTTATACTGCTCCAAGGATGAAAACAGTGTTGGAATTCTGAAAAAAAAATGTAAAAAGAGACCACTGACCTGGGAAGTAAAAGATAGATAAAATTTGGACACTGTGGAGAAAAATCATGCCCAAGGAAGAAAAACTTGAATTTAGTTAGGAATCAATGAATAGGCCAATCTGACTGGACCCCAGGGTATATGTTGGGAGAAGGGAATATAAGACAGGGAAGATTGATTAGACCCAAATGGTAGAGAAATTAGAATGGCACCATTATGGGTTTATACTTAATTTGCTTGCCATTGGAGAACCCCCAGAATCTTTAGATCAGGGAAGTAACATGAACAGAAACGTGTTTTAGCAAGATTATTTTGGAACAATGGGTAGAATGGGTTAGAATCATAAGACACAAGAAGAGAGATCTTTTGCTAGACAGGCAAAATAGACCACGTGATATGTATTAAGGGTCTATAGGAGAGAGAGAAATGAAAGAAAAAGCAGATTGGTGAGTAGATAATTAGATTAATTTGATGATTTGCAAGAATTAGACTTCAACATTGTGGAAAGGAGGTTAAGTTTAAAGGCAGCATGTCTAGGAAGAATGAGAGCATGAGCACACATGGGGGTTGCTGATGCTTGGGTTGGTTGTTGACTTTTCATTGTTGGAAGAATGTCAAGTATGAAGAGCACACTGGAAATTAAAAAAAGGAGCAAAGGATAGTTTCCAAGATTTCTGGACCAAATGTCTTTCCATCCCTATTGCTTCCATCCTTTCTTTCTCATTGTCATTTCTCATCTAAACTTCTTTTAAGAGCATTTTATGCTCAGCATCTCAAACTCCCTTTAAGCCGGGCACTGCTATTTAGTTTACGTCCCACTGCTCAATTAAAACTACGTTCATCCAGGTCAACACAGCCTATATGTTGCCGAGCCCAAAGAATACTTTTTAGGACTTACTTATCTCAATAATTCTGCCATATTTGACAGTGTTGATTAATATCGCTTTTTAATGTTTCTCTTTTGTTGATTCTAGGAATCCACAAATCCAGCAGGTTCCCACCCTGACCTCCACTCTCTTAGTACCCAGCTATACATTATGATCATCCAGTTCTGTGATTGTGCCCAGGCTGCCCTCTCTGCCTAGAATGCCACTGACCCTAAGGATTCCCTTCCACCTGGTCTCACCCAGCTAACTCCTCCTCGTATCCCGTGAATCACGTCAGGCATCTTATCCTTCAGAAAACCTCACTATAATCCCGAGATTCATGGTGCTATTTCCATAGCTCCATTTTAATTTACCACTTTATAGTAAATATACTATATTTCTGCATCTGTCTCGCCTATTACCCCATTAGACCATGAGCTATTCAAGGTCAGGAACCACAGTTTATTCATCTTTATATTCCATAGGTCCATCATGTGTCTGGAAGTATCTAGAAGGTAAACAGAAAGTGTTTGGGAAACTGAACTCACCTCCCAAAGTATATCTGAGGCTCCAAGAGAAAGGTGCCATCCTTCCCACCTGCACTGTAGTTGTTAGTTTGCATTTTTACTATTGGGAAATAGGATTAATTTCAGCCTTTCTGGGAAAAGCTGTGTTGAAAAAGATATGGAAGGCTAAGCAAATGCCCTTTGTGTTACCATGGGTAGCCATCCTTCAATGCAAAACCCTCAGCCACAGCTACACAAGTACTTTGGTCCCAGTTTTTGTTTGTTTGTTTGTTTGTACATCTTATGAAGGCCTGATTTAAAAATCTTAGTGCTACCAAGAAGCACACATGGAAGCCAGACATTGTAGTGTATGCCTGTAATCCCAGTACTTGGGAGGCTGAGACAGGAGGATAGCAGGTTGGAGGCCAGCCTTGGCAACTTAGTGAGACTCTCAGCAACTCAGAAAGACCCTGTTTCAGAATAAAAAGGGCTGGGGGTGTAGCTCAGAAGTATAATGCCCCTGGGTTCAGTCATAAAAATAAATAAATAAAGATACACACATGGAGAAGAAAAACCAGGGCTGTTGTTTCCAGGGTCTCTACAGTGTTTTTTTTTTTTTTTTTGCGGAACTGGGGATTGAACCCAGGGGCATTCTACCTCTGAGCTACACCCCCAGCCCTATTTTTTATTCTTTATTTTGAAGCAAGGTCTCACTAAGTTGCAGAGGGCCTCACTAAGTAGCTGAGGCTGGCCGCGAACCCAGATCCTCCTGTCTTAGCCTTCCAAGTACTGGGATTACAAGCGTGCGACATCACGCCCAGCTTCTTAACAGCCTTTAATGGGAACACCAGCTCCGCTCACAATTTATTCTTTATAAAGCCTTGTTGATGGCTTCTCAGAGCTCTTTGTTCTTCCTTAGCATGTGTTTACCACCAGCGACAGGCCTCCTCTGAATGAACTCTTGGGACCTCTGTGGGCAAAATAATTTTTGTGCCAGGCCAAAACCCAACACAGGGACCCTGCACACTTCATTGGCAGGGCTGGGAGAAGCTCAACTTATGTCGTGCCAGGTTTTAGATAAACATTTTTTTCTTAGTTTACACTTTCAAAAGTTTAGGACATATTTTAATAGAATTATTATTCAGTAGTTTAGACTCCTTATTTTTCTTCTTCTTCTTTGGAAAGGGTATAAGAACAGACTATTCTATTTTGCATTGGGAAATGGGAACATATTGCAAACTTCTTTCTGGAACCTTCTTTCATCTCAGAAACATAGTTTGTTATGTTTGTTTGCTAGGGGTGTGTGTGTGTGTGTGTGTGTGTGTGTAATTTATAATAGGCACTGTTACGTTTCTCACAAGAATCTGATGAAATGATTATTCTCCCTGCATTTTCAATAAGGAAAATATAGTTCTATGAGACCAATTCAGCTATCCAAAGTTTCACAACTATAAAGTAATAGACATATGATTCTATAGCCAACATTACTGACCTCAAATCATACCATTTCTACTGAAGTATAATGGATTTCTAAAGTCCTTTAACCCTAAAGAAAACCTTTTTTTTTACACTAGACTCTTATTTACTTTAATGTTCCTTATTCTAAAGCCTACTTCTTTTTTAACCACTGATGAATCAAACCTCAAGATTCTATCTCAAGATTTAATCTAGGCATTATATATTTTCGTAAAGAAATTTTAGAAATTTAGACATAAGATTTGCAATAGGTAAGAACATATAGCGAGAAATGCTGAAATTGTGATTAAATAAAAATAATGAGCATATTACTGGATACTTGAAATGTTAGAGAAATAAAAGACCAGTAAAAGTTGTCTTCATGATGCAGACTGACTTATATAAATGTTTTCAGGAAGCGTTTAAGTAAAATGCAGGGAAGAATGGTGAGTTTGGTGTGACGGCATGGCTGCTGGACGAAGGGGCCTGGCTTTCGTGAGTGTGGCAGTGGAGAAATCTTAACCCTCTCCCGCTGGACTCCTGCTGTGGCCCTAACAGGAACGTAGCCCTCGGGGTCAATAAGCCAGGAATCTGTTCTCAAAGGGAATTTCAGATATTTGAAGTTTACTCTTTTCTGGGTTTTCTCAATCTCTTCTATTTTAAGAAATATAATCAACCTAACTTTCACCTAATAGGCTAGTAATAGAAACACAGGAAGTCATTCTTTATTCCTTCTACAGTTATTTATTGAGTGCCTACTATAAGAAATGCACCTCACTAGACAAAGAATTAGTGTACAAAAGTAAACTGATAGGAAATGCAAGAAGCAATAAATGTCAAATTATTCAAATTTTTTTCTTTTCTTCTTTTAGTACAGGGGTATTCTATCTCCAAGTTACACCCCCCCATCCTATGTTATTTTTTTTATTTTGAAACAGGGTCTTGCAAAGTTGTTAAAGGTCTTGCTAAGTCGCTGAGGCTGTCCTTGAGTCTGCCATCCTCCTGTCTCAGCCTCCCAAGTACTGGGATTACAGATATGCGCCACCACACCTGGCTGAAACATTTTTTCTAAAGTACATATTTACCAAATAAAAAGTAAACTGAGCACCTTATAAAAACCAACCCAGGGACATGAAGGCAATTGTTTAACAGGTGATTCCTCAGTGCCACCCATGATATTTAGTATTAACATAAGCTAAGATGACTTTTAATACATTTGCTGAAAGGCTGAGTTGTTAGGGAACGTCACAGAAATTCAAAGGAATATTGCTGAGATAGTAAAAAACAGAAAAGAAATGTTTACATCCTGTAGGATGATTCAGTCTGAAAAGCAAAATTCCCTTCCGATCACTCCTGGGGAACTTTAAGGTGGAAACCCTCTCAGTTTACTGTTTCTGCTTTTCTTCTGGTGTCTCCTTCCTTAGAGAGAAAAATAATAGGACATCTTAAGTAAAATTCTTTCCAAACACTTAAGAAATATATTTTTAAAAATCTACCCAATTCTTGGTTCCCCGGGCTGGATTCTCTTTCCAGTGCATTATGTAAATAATTCCCTTTACAGAAGGCAGATTTCCTGTTCAGAAGTTGCTTCCAGGAACCCTGCACATGAATGTTCCAGAGTTTATTAGTTCTAGTAATAATGAAATAATCGAGCATGTTTCACTAAAAGAAGCACAACAAACTGGCGAGACTGCAGGAGGGTAGTTTGTGCTGAACCCCTTTTTCTGCTTAGGGAATGTTATAGCCGGTTCACACGCTCTGCCTCCAGGTTCTGCATTCCTTCGGTCCAAAAGCTCCTGGAGTAACCCCAGCTTCCGTTCTCCTGTTCTGGGAAATGCAAGGGGCTGCCTGGAAAAGCCAACAGAGGGAGGGGACTCCTGGCACAGTGCTCAGCAGGGTCAGCTGAGGTGCAGGCGCCAGGCCTGAGAGTCCTTAGAAAAATAATCAGGAAGCAATTACACATATTCGATATGAAAAGGGCTCTGATTGTTTTTATAATAATGATGATTTTCATGGTTGCGATAGCAAAGCCTTAAGTATGAGAGAGATGTACCAACTGGCAAATGAGGCCTTTAGCCACCGTAAGATCCAGAGGGGCCACATAGACCAAGTATGTATGTGTGTGTGTGTGTGTGTGTGTGTGTGTGTGTGTGTGTATGTATGTGTGTGTGTGTGCGCTCATTTATTTCTCTATTCATTCTTGATTTTGAATGGGGATGGAGAGAGAAAGCCAGGCAAGGACCCACCTAAGACTTTTTCTTCTGCTTCTATATTTCTTTCCCAAGTTTTCTACTCAGAACTTAGTGAATTTTAAAACAAATATATATATATATATATATATATATATGGACTTCACATTTTAAAATAGCCTGTGGTTTGAATGATTATTTTTTCAAAATTCTTTTTTAAATTTTATTTACTTTTTATTTCTTAATACTTTTATTGGTGCACTATAGTCTCACAGAATAATGTAGTTCACAGTAATAGTGACATACATGTACACAGCACTTGTGGAGAAAGCCCATAAAATTCTTTTTTTTTTTTTAGAAATAAGAACATTTATCCAGATGTGATAGTACATGCCTATAATCCCAGTATTAGGGGGGCTGAGTCAGGAGGATCGCAGGTTCGAGGGCAGCTTCAGCAACTTAGTGAGACCCTTAGGAACTTAGTGAGACCCTGTTTCAAAATAAAATAAGGCTGGGGGTGTAGCTCGAAGGTAGAATACCCCTGGGTTCAATCCCCAGTTTAAAAAAATGAACATTTTTCTGTACCTCAGCATTCATTTATTTCATAAACTTAAATCGCATAGCGTGTCCTAAAATAAAGAGCTCTTAAATTGGCGTCTGAGTGAGTGGCAGTGCTCCGTGCCTCAGGGCAAGACAGGTAACAGGTGCTTAACAAGTAATTCTTGGCCAAATGGGTTATCAGAGAAAGCTTAGACATACCCAGGATTAATCATATTAACCCTAAGGGATGCACTGGGCTTCTCAGAGGGTCATGTTGCCTTTAATTAACCCAATGAGAGACCATCTTGAAAATAAGAAGCGAAAAAACAGATAATAAGAATCACCGTGAGGATGCCAACAAGGGGCGATCATGGATTTCTCCTTCAACGTCCGTGCACCTGAATTCTCTCCCACGTAGACTAAAATGAGATTTTCCTCTGATTTTGCCAGGTAGACTGGGAGAAAAGAACTTGGGGATAAAAGGGTGGTTCTGATCCAAAGACAGATCTAATGGGGCAGAGTCCATGTAAGATAACAGATGATAGGGAAAGGGGAAGCAGGTACCCACGGATCTCAAAAGCAGCTCCAGCTATTGTAGGAAATGGACAAAATTGTTCAGGAGCTGGTGTCGATCACTTTATCTGTAGCCATGGTTGCTGTGGGCAGTGGAAGCTAATTCACCCTAAAGTAACTACTAAAAGGTGTTCTCTAGGCGGAGGGAAAACAAATCCCAGGTGGAAGGTCAACGATGCAGGAAGGAATGAAGAGAAGCTAAAACGTAAATATGTGCATAAACGTAAGCGTAGGCTAACTGTATAACAATAATAATAACAATGTCTCGTGAGATTTAGGTGATTAACAGTAATCACCTATTGCCAGGCCTGGTGGTGCACACCTGTAGTCCCAGTACTTAAGAGGCCGAGACAGGAGGATCACAGGTTCGAGGCCAGTCTTAGCAATTCAGCAAGGCCCTTGGCAACTTTGCACGGCCCTGTTTCAAAATAAAGAATAGAAAGGGGAGGGGATGTAGCCCCTGGGTTCGGTCCCCAATACTACTACTAATAATAATAGTAATAATAATAATCACCCATTAATCTTGAGTAGGAGGCCAGGTAATGGAGTTAGAAGATAAGCTGTGCTAGCCAGGCATGGTGGCACACACTTGTAATCCCGTATTTAGGAGGCTGAGACAGGAGGAAGGATCCGGGTTCGCGGCCAGCCTCAGCTACTTAGTGAGGCCCTCCGCAACGTAATGAGATCCTGTTTCAAAATAAAGAATAAAAAATAGGGTTAGGGATATAGCTCAGAGGTAGAATGCCCCTGGGTTCAATCCCCAGTACCGCAAAAAAAACAAAAACTGTGCTAGAACATTCTAATGCTCAAGCAGAGAATGAAATTCACAATTAAGTGCCTCATTGTGTAAGTAAAGTGTTTGTGTTATATAATGTGCACCAGTGATCCCTAAGGGAATAATTAAAGCTTGTATAACTTCTAAGCCCAAAAAAAGGGGGGAGGAGGGAAAGAAGAAATAATACAAAGTACTCCAGTCAATTCAAAAGTGGGCCAGAAATGAAGAAAAATGGAATTTGGAACAGGCAGAAGCAATGGAAAAATGCATAATTAAATATATCAGTGATTGTACTGCATAAAAGTTATCCTTGAAATCTAGACAGACATGTCCCTCAAGGGTCCCTTGAGGGTCCCTCGAGGACAGGGAGCATTCCTTATTTACTTTTTTTGGCTTTGAATCTTCCCTCAGTGTCTGCCATGTGGTGGTCTAATAACATTTATCAGTGATTAAAAGAAAAGATAAAACAGTGACAATCTTATCCTTTTCTGTGTGCTACCCAGGTGGATAATAAGCAACTGAGTATAGAGGGTAAAGACATTGAAGACATAGAAGATAGCAAATTGAGCCGTTTCATTGAGTCCAACAGCCTCCACTTGGTGACAGAGTACAACCCCGCGGTAAGCAGCAATCCCTCTTGCCGGCTCCCTAAGTCCTGATGTCACAGAGGGTACTTGTCTTTAGAGCAGAGTCCCACTCCTGGAGCTCCGATCCTTTGACCAATAATGTTAGTAACCTTGCATAATTGAATGCCTGGTATGTTGTTTATGTTATGGATTGAAGTTTCAAGGCCAATGCGTGATAACCTAGTGAGACCCTGTTTCAAGATAAAAAAATAAAATAGGGCTTGAGGTATAGCTCAGAGGTAGAATGATCCAGGGTTCAATCTCCAGTACCAACTCACAAAGAAGCTTGAATTCTGGCACCCAGCTGCCTAGTTTGAATCCCAGTCCACCATTTATATAGCTACGTTATCTGTGCCTCAATTCTGCATTTGAAAAACTGGGACCTCGGGGATTCAATTACTCAATATATAAAATGCTAAAAACAACAGCCTCAGCAACTTGGCGAGACCCTGTTTCAAAATAAAAAATGGAATACGGCCGGGGGTGTAGCTCAGAGATGGAATGCCCCTGGGTTCAATCCCTATTACCACCAAAAAAAAAAAAAAAAAAAAAGGAATTTGATCTCTTGAGTATAGATCTGATGAGGTCTTTATTACAGATTTTCAGACTCAAAGCGAAAAGGCCATTGAAGCTTCCTACAAATTTTAATTTCTAAACAAGTCAACATCAGTCTCCATAAATCCACTGAAGCAAAAAGCTTCTGAAATCCTCATTAAAGAGGAAAAGGTCCTGGAGGCCCCAAACTGAGACAGTGACAGTAGACCACGCCCGGCTGTGACCAGGCCATTTTGTGCTGCTGCCTCACAAGGAGCCGCTGTGGGGGAGTCTCAAGCACCAGCTACATAAGGCCCTGGCTGCAGCTGGGTTTTGTCCATAAGTACAGGGAGCTCTTGGTTGGTGACCTGTCAGACTCACAGATAGTTAGCTGGATTGGTGGCTTTGGATCTGATTTGTTGGTTTGGGCTTTTGGCTTTGTTGTTTTATGTGTGTGATTTTGTTTGTTTGGGTTAGTTATTTTGTTGTACTTTTTTTGTTGGTTTGTTATCTTTTTTGAGATAGATATGGTGATATTTATTTAGTTTTAGAGGAGGAAAGATTTATTGGGACTCACAGTTTCAGAGGTTTCAGTCCACGGGGCCAGCTCCGAAGCATAAATGTCAGCAGCTGTGGTGGCAGGGAGCGTAGAGGGACGCTGCTCCGATATCACGGAGGACGGAAGCGGCTCCCACATCATGGAGGCTGGAAGTCATTCCCACAACATGGAGGCTGGAAGATGTTCTCACATCATGGAGGCTGGAAGCTGCTCCCACATCATGGAGGATGGAAATTGCTCTCACATCATGGAGGATGGAAGTTACTCCAACATCATGAAGGACAGAAGCTGATCTCACATCATGGAGGACAGAAGCCATTCCCACATCATGGAGGCTGGAAATCGCTCCCACATCATGGAGGCTGGAAGCTACTCCCACATCATGGAGGATGGAATCCATTCTCACATCATGGAGGCCAGAAGCTTCTCTCACATCATGGAGGCCGGAAGTCACTCCCACATCATGGAGGCCGCAAGCTGCTCTCACATCATGGAGGCCGGAAGCCACTCTCACATCATGGAGGATGGAATCCACTCTCACATCATGGAGGCCGGAAGCTGCTCCCACATCATGGAGGATGGAATCCACTCTCACATCATGGCGGCCGGAAGTCGCTCCCACATCATGGAGGATGGAATCCACTCTCACATCATGGCAACCGGAAGTCGCTCTCACATCATGGAGGCCGGAAGCTGCTCCCACATCATGGCAACCGGGAGCTGTTTTCACATCATGGAGGCCAGAAGTCGCTCCCACATCATAGCGGCTGGAAGCTGTTCTCACATCATGGCGGCTGGAATCTGCTCTCATGTCATGGAGGACGGAAACTGCTCTATACTGTTTTGTTTTGTAGATAGCATCATTACTTTCTGTTGCAGCTTTTGATGGACAGTGCTAGGAGAGAGAGTGGTGAGGCCAGGCCTCTCAGCCAGCTCTCCCCGTGAGGATGCCCTCAAGGGACATCGGCGAAGGCACCTATGTCCAGGTCAAACTGGCCCACCATATCCTCCCTGGGACAGAGGTGGCCGTGAAGGTTCTGACTAAGGACAGGTATATGCGCCCCCTCGTCTATCCAAAATGAATAGAATGAGGACTGTGGAGTACCTGAACGTGGTCCAGCTATTTCTGATTGTAGATATCACTGACAACATCTACCTGGCAACGGAGCACGTGTGCGGAGGCCACTGGCTCACTGGCTGCTAACTATGTCTACCTGGTGATGGAGCATGTGTGCAGAGGGCACTGACTCACTGGTCCCTGACTATATCTACCAGGTGATGGAGCACATGTGCGGAGGCCACTGGCTCACTGGCTGCTAACTATGTCTACCTGGTGATGGAGCATGTGTGCAGAGGGCACTGGCTCACTGGCCGCCAACTCTGTCTACCTGGCAATGGAGCATGTGTGCAGAGGGCACTATCTCACTGGCCTGTGGGAAGCCTGGCGGCTGTTCAAACAGGTCCTGTGTACGATGCACTACTGCCACAAGGAGGGCATTGCACACAGGGACCTGAAACCAGGAACATCCTGCTGGATGAGGAAGATAACATCAAAGTCATAGGCTTTGGGGTGAGCCTCAGGGTCACCACTGGGTGGAAGATGAAGGCGTTCTGCAGTACTCTCCTGTTCTACAACCCGGAGCTACACCAGAGGAAACAATATGGTCCTGAGGTGGACACCCGGGGTCTGGGTGTCATCCTCTACTTTATGCTCACGAGCTGCCTCCCCTTTAATGGCACCACCTTTGAGCAGCTGAAGAAGCCAGTCTTGCAGGGAAGGTACGGGATGCCCTCTCACCTTTCCCCTGAGGGAAAAGCATCATTGATCAATTATTGGCTGTAGATCCCACCCAGAGGCCCACAGCTGACCAAATCCTGGGGCAGCCATGGCTGAGCCAGGGTGAGGAGTATTCACCAACTCCTCGCAGGCTGCTCCCCAAACAACCAAACGCCACGATCATGAGAGTCACGGGTTACCTGGGTTACAGCCACACCGGACTTGGCTGTCTGTGTTGGACAGAACATCATCTGATGACGCCATGGCCACTTGATTGTCCAACACGGGGCGAGCCAGGGGGAAGGGTGCTCATTCCAGGTTCGGCCCGAGCATCGGGGTGTGAGGCCACCTCCATCCCCAGCAGGTCCTGCCTTCCTGTCCCTTCAAAGGACAGAGCGGGTGACTCTGCCCTTTGCATCCCCCCCTTCTTGCCCTCTGAGAATTCGCTGGTTGATGAGGACACGCAGTCCGGGCAGAAGAGGAGCAGAAGACACAGCCTGCCTGCCATCCCCCTGTGTAGCCATGGGGAGAGTAGAAACACCCTGCCTGCCCTTCCCCTGTTCAGCCTGGGGTAGAGTACAGTCTGCCCACCATTTCCCTTCCCAGCCTGAGGGAGAGTAGAGACAGCCTGACTGCCATTCCCCTGTGCATCCTGGGGGAGAGGAACCCCACTCCCAACAGAATCCCCCGGCATGATCCTGAGGCCCCCCAAGCCAGCCCCTGCACAAGGAGCAGCAGCGCAGGGGAGGCAGAGAGCAGATGGTCTTCCAAGGAGCCAGCAGCAGAAAAAGATGCCCTTTCCACCTGGCAACCCCATTGTGAGCCTGCAGCCTGCAGCCTGTACCCAGGACAACAGTCAGGGCTGGAAGCAGGTAACCCCAAGAATTGTGACCCCTATCATCAGAATGTGTTGCTGCTGCGTGCTGGCTCCAAAGATACACCCTGGGCCCAACCAAGTAGCTCCAGTGAAGGGGAACAGAGACGTTTTGCAGGATTTAGCATCAAAGTGTCTCCAGTGAAAGCCGACTACTAAAACGGACAATACCAGCTCCCTGGGCCCTGACTCAGCTGCAGGAGGGCCATGCAAAATGCCAGGGACTTCTCCACAGAATTGCAGTCACGGGCCATCTGGAACCTCCTGGAGGTGAGGGGACCCCTCGGCCGCCACCTGGGAGAAACCTCAGAGACTTTTTCCTGGGAAATTCCCCATGCCCTGAGATGGTTCTTAATAAATTTCTGTTTCTTACATATCTTAAAATAAAACTGATGATCTTAAAAAATAAAAAAGCTGAAAATAGCACCTCACCCATAATAAACCCTCCATAACTATGCTCAAACATCTAGTAGCAGGCCACATTTTAAGTGTCTCTTTTGCAACATGAATAGGGATTTTTAAAAAGTGTCATTGAAATGTTTCCCAGTGCATCTGCTATCTATTGATGGGTGACAGATTAAAACTTAGCAGCTTTCAACAGTGGATGTTGATTATCTCACGCAGTTTCGGGGGGGGGGGGTCAGCCGTGTGGGCGTGGCTTGGCCAGGGGCTTCTGCTCTAGCATCTCTGGTCAGGCTGCAGTCATCTAAGGGCCTGAATGGAGCTGGAGGGTCTGCTTCCAAGAGGGTCTACCCATGTGGCTGGCAAGCGCGTCCCAGCCGTGGTCATGGGCATCTGTCTATAAGGCTGCTTGAGCACCTTCTACAGCCACCATGTGGCTGACTTTCCCCAGAGTGAGGAACAGGAGCAGGAGGAGCAAGACAGAATCCATGGTGCCTTCGATGACAACCTTAGAAACCACGCTCCATCATTTCTCTGACATCCTCCTGGTCACACGATCCAGCCTTGTTCAGCGTGGGAAGGGGGGTCTACATAGTTGCGTGAAAACCGGATGGTGATACCTTGGAGGGAAGAGAGGCCAGCTCCGTTTGTGTTACTGTGTTATGTTTCAGCCTGCCACTAATGTGATCTTCTCTCCCTCCTTCCCTTCCCCTCCCTTTTTACTATAACACATTTCAATTCGTCAGACTGCGATTGGCCTATTTAACACCATGATTGAGATCCATCTCCTCCTGATCATGAACATGGATTCCCCGGAGTATGCCGAGAGCATGCGCAGGTACCGGGAGGCAGCTGAGCTCTTCCAGGGAAAGGTAAGTTGGGAATGGGAGATGCCCTTTTGAATACACACCGCCAAGACACTAGGAGAAAGACGGTGGTGCTCAGAAGTAGAGATAAATCAGGAAAACATGTATGGTTAAGAGATTTTAAAGAAAGAAATGGGACGTGATAAATCACATTACTTGAAATCAAGATGTTGTGTTTTGTAATATTAAAGGCCTATGTAATCCTATCTTCCCACAGTGGCGAAGTTGCTGTTGTTGTTGTTTTTGTTGTTGTTGTTTTGGCATTGGAAAGTGAAGAGATAATAGGGACATAAAGAATCAGAAAATAAAAATCACCTAGTAGTCACAATTTGTTTACTCTTTGCCATAGTCTCTTAGAGCTTGGGACAGACCTCAAGGTTTACTTCTTATATATGCATATCAAGCACCTGGTCCTACTAGATGGACAAAAGATATTGATTTCTTCCCCTTCCCTCCTTTGCGGAGTTTTCCTTGATGTCTCAGGAACAGTAAAACTTCAGCTACTTCAAGGCAAGGCTGCTGAACTAGATACCTTTCTAAAGATGAGAACCATCTGATAAAAAAAAAAAAAGCTGTTTTTGTGATGACCTGTTCACTAACACTGGAAAAAATTTAGTGTTACTGCGTAGAGATAATCCTCTGCTCAGAATATTATTAAGATTTCTACTTTGGTAGAAGGCTTAACATAACAACATACAGTAGACCTCCCCTCCTTATCTGCAATTTTACTTACTGTAGTTTGAGTTACCCACATTCAGCCATGATCTGAAAATATTAGATGGAAAATGCCAGAAATTAATCATAAGCGTTAAATAACTTTTATACCAGCATATTGCTATAATTGTTATATTTTTATTACTAGCTATGGTATCCTAAGTAAAAAAAGTACGGAAAAGACATAGCATACATAGAGTTAAACACTATACATGGTTTTAGGCACCCACTGAGAGTCTTAGGACATATCTGTAAAATAGTTACATTTATCAAGCATTTACTGTATGCCAAAAACTATATTAAAAATATTAAATGCATAACCTCATTTAATTTTCTCCCAAAAAAACCCATTTGCTGATGAGAAAACTGAGTCTCACAGAGGCTGAATAATATATCCAGAGTCAAACTGCTAGAAAGTACCAGAGGCAGAATTTAAAACTTGTTCTCTGCTTTTCACCAGTAAGCTGTACTTCCTCCATAATATAATCACTGAAATCTCTTCCAATTCTATGTTCTTAAAATTACATAAAGCCAGGCGTGGTGGCACACGCTTGTAATCCCAGTACTTGGGAGGCTGAGACCAAAGGATCCAGGTTCGCGGCCAGCCTCAGCTACTTAGTGAGGCTCTCCGCAGCTTAGCGAGACCCTGTTTCCAAATAAAGAATAAAAAATAGGGCTGGGGTGTAGCTCGGAGGTAGAATGCCCCTGGGTTCAATCCCCAGTACTGCAAAATAAATAAATAAATAAATAAATAAATAAATAAATAAATAAATAAAATTATGCAAATCTCACCGAAGGAATAAAATAGCGAAGCAACACAAAATAATTTGAAAAGATTTATTTTGACTCAATTGAGATTTACACGACATGGCACAGAACATATATGTCATCAGTGTGAACAGGAACAGCTACTAAAGTGTCTCTTTGTCCCCAGGACCTGAGATAAATCTTTTTCTTTCAAACTTCTCCAACTGCAGATTCTCTTTGTTCTGGTGGACAGTGGTAAAAAAGAAAATGAAAAGGTGGTTTCATTTTTCAAGCTAAAGGAGTCTCAACTTCCAGCTTTGGCAATTTATCGAACTCTCGACGATCAATGGGATACACTGCCCATCGCAGAAGTTACAATAGAGCGTGTACAAAGCTTTTGTGATGGATTCCTAAAGGGGAAATTGGTGGTAAGTGTAAGACGACAGGTAAAGCAAGTTGCACTTTCTTCCTCTCTACGTCCCTTTTACTGCTTGTTGAGTAAGAATTCCTTGGCTCTACTGGGTTTCATTCAGAGGGAATGGTGATGAGGATGTGGTGCAGGGACAGGAGGCTCAGGAGCGTATCGTTACGGGAACACAACTAGAAAAGCATTATTGGAAAGGTCTTAACGTATTCGAGGGAGCTGAATTTGGGATTTTGCCATTTTCTTTAAGGTACGGAGGGGAAACAGAGTTTCCATATAAAAGAGTTCCTGAGATTAAGATT
Organism: Glis glis; assembly: GCA_004027185.1. Taxonomy (NCBI): domain Eukaryota; kingdom Metazoa; phylum Chordata; class Mammalia; order Rodentia; family Gliridae; genus Glis; species Glis glis. The sequence goes on along the minus strand of PVJS01005352.1, from coordinate 17,959 downwards.
GAAGATGTAGATTTAGCACCTCCAGGAGTACTAAAACAGCTCAGTTGTCTAAGCTTAAAAACAAGAATGGACTCCAAATCTAAATATCAGTGTTGTGATGTTTTTCAGGAAGAAAATCAGAACTCAGAAGAAAAGACTCCGAAAGAGGAACTCTGACTCCCCCTGAAACTCCTGCTCACCATCACATACCTACTTTGTGCCAAATAAAAATGAAGCAATTCAGAGCTGAGAGACACCAAAGAACAGCATCACCAGGCCCTCCAACTACACACACACACACACACAGCCCCATTTTGTTCCTTGAAATCGCATTTATTCTTCTCTTTTCTTTTAAATTTGTAAACTCTCTCACTACCCATGTAATTTGTGGGGGAAGGTTACTGAGGACTGAACTCAGGGGCATTCTACCTTTGAGCTTCACCCCTATCCCTTCTTATTTTTTTTTGTTTTGTTTTGAAACAGGGTCTCGCTAGGTTGCTGAGAGTCTCATTAAATTGCTAAGGCTGGCCCTGAACCTGCGATCCTCCTGCCTCAGCCTCCCAAGCTACCTCTTGGCTAACTTCCTATTGTGCCTTCATACCGTGTGGGCCCACCTGTGCTGGAAGGAGACTTTAGAAATTCTCTGAGACCTCTGTGAAGGAAAGCGATTCGAATCTAGAGAGAGATTGTTCTGAGGTGTCCTTAATATTAAATTTGCATACCTCACATGATTTACCTAACATAGTTTCTGTTCTTTGGGGGTTATCCAAGGGCTGAAATTCTACCTTTTTTCATAAGCACATGTCTCTCTCTGACTTGGGGCCAAGAACAAAAGGATGGTTTTAAACACCTTGATGAAATTTGTTTTGTTTTGTTTTTGCCAGAGGTTAAAGGATGTCTCCAGGTTTCTGAATTCAGCAAAAACAACCCATGTAACCGTCCCGTGCTTCTTCAGCATTCCCAATCCCCCATGTAAATCAACAACCTGTGTAATAAATAAAAGGCAATCGTGCTATAGGAAAAGACTGGCCTCTCATTGCAGGCCAACCCTTCTGTAAATACCCAGCAGGATGGCTAAGCAGTGTGTACCTTGCCTCCTCAGGACTCAGTCCCAAGCCATTAACCACTAAGGCGTTATTGTTCACTCCACGTGGGAGACAGGGTGGGTAGAGACCATCCTGCATGAGAATTGGTACAACTGCAGCAAAGAAGCCAGAAAGTCAATTAGGGGAAGGGTGGGGGAGGAGGGAAGGGCGCGGGGCAGCCAGCCCAGCTGTGGATGAATGCAGGTGAGCTGTGCGCTCCAGCTTCTGTGGGGTGGAGGCGGAGCTGGCTGCCTGTCCCCGGCCCACAGGCCGTTCCTGGCAACACACAGATGCTACATTGTTCGCCGGAGGCCCATGGCGCTGAAGAAGAGGGCCTAAGTGCTGAATAGCCACAGGCGCACACCTAGGGGCTGGCCCGAGAGAGGGGGCAGTGAAAGGCTGGGTTGTTCCTTTCTGGGGGGGGATCAGCTCCACAGCTCCTGAGGAGGTGGGGGGGAGTCGGCCGCTGGCTGTGGACCCACAGACGCAGCAGAGGACGGCATGCCCTTCAGCCACATGAGGGCCGAGGACTCAGAGGAGTCACGCTGTCCACCGAAGGTCACAGGATATCACTCCAACAGCCTCTTGCTTAAAGCCGAAAAATATTCTTAAGACAGGCGCATCTCAAAGGTCACAGGCCTGAGCCGGGACATTTCCAGCCGGGGAATGCTTCCTGACACTCAGCTGAAGTCCTCTAGCCACGCCAGCAGCTTCTTCTTACTACCTCCATGGATATTCTTAAGGGCTGCCAGTTCCCAAAAGGGACCTTCAGTTCCTGGCTGGTGACTCTTAAGCCCTCTTACCCAGTCTCCTTTCTCCATCCAACTGTTTTATTGTTATTCTAATTTCCAACTCATTTGATTCACTTAATTGTTTTTCTCTTCTTCCCTCTTTCCAAACTTTCTGTCTCTCTCTTCTTCTTTTGTACCTGGGATTGAATTCAGGAGCATTCAACCTCGGAGCTACATCTCCAACCCTTTTAATTTTTTATTTTGAAACAGGGTCTCGCTAAATGGCTAAGGGCCTTGCTAAATCGTTGAGGCTGGCCTTGAACCTGCAATCCTCCGGTTTCAGCCTAGCAAGTACTGGGATTACAGGTGTGCACCACTACGCCCATCCCCCCTTTCTTTCTTAAAATAGTAGGGCTCCAAACTTCAATAGGATCCACGAACTAAGTTTCATTGAATATTGGTTTAATTTTTTCCAATTATCTTTCTTGAAGTGCCCCCCATCCCTTTAGTCCATACTGACCACATAGGTCTTAATATCTTTACAGTGTCTTTTGATGCTTGAAGACATTTGATAGCAATTTTATTATATATTATTTGTATGCCTGTTTGTATGTTTATGGTATCAAATCGAATTATTCCTTCTCAGCTTATTGTTGTCAAAACTGCCCGTTATTTCCCCTTTTTTATCACTGTCAATTCTATTCCTTTTAGCTCTGGGGACTTATGACCAAAGAATGGAACTTCTGCCATTTCTAGCTCTTTCTCCGTCTTTGGGTAATCTCCTGAGATTCTACATTCATTTCCTCAAGGCAATACTGTTGTTGCAATATCTCAGTACATTTCAGCTACTTTTCATCCTGAAATCATTCGTTGAGTCCCACCGGCAAGATTGCTGTTCACTTTCTTTAAAGTACAAAAGAAAGTGTCTATTCAGTTCAATTGTTCAATTTTTTGTTTTGATTTTTGTTTTTTTTATTTTTGTTTTTTGTTTTTTTGGTACTAGGGATGAAACCCAAGGGCCTTCTATGTCTGGGATCCACCCGCAGCCCTATTTTATTTTTTATTTGGAAATAGGGTCTCTCTAAATTGCTGAAAGCCTCACTACATTGCTGAGACTGGTCTCAAATCTGAGATCCTGCTGTCTCAGCCTCCCAAGTACTGGGATTACAGGCCTGTGCCACCATGCCCAGCAATGTATTTCTCACAGTTCTGGAGGGTGTAAAGTCTAAGGTGTCTACATGTTTGGGTTCTTTATATATTCTAGATATTAGTCCTCCATCAGAGGAGTAATTGGCAAAGATTTTCTCCCATTCTTAGGCTCTCTCTTCAGACTCTCGATTGTTTCCTTTGCTGCACAGAAGTTGTTCTTTTTTTTAATTTGATGCCATCCCATTTTGAATCTCACTCTGAGGTATAATTACAATGTACCAATAAAATTATTTTTTAAAAAATACAAAGGAAGTAGGGATGTTATGCAAGAGAACTTGAAAAAAGATGTTGCAAGACTATGATAAAAAGAAGGCGTGTGAGCAGGACCCGACTCAAAGCAACGAGGGGAGAGCCTGCATCCGAGTGTCACTTCTGTGTCTACTGCTCCACGGCTATGGGCAAAACACTCTGCATTTTTTTAACCTCAGATAAAATACAGTACAATCATTCAAAAGGTTTTTATGAGATCCCAAAGTGCTGATACATACTAAGTAAAGTTTGTTTATTACTTTAAGAAATAATTACTACCTCACTGCCTGCTCTGTGTAATCATTTCTCCAATCGTCAGAATTTATGGAAAAGGAACGGCCTCCTTTGGAGTCTTCTTAAATGAATTAGCATGGAGGCAGGCCTCCTATAGTTGGACCGAAAAAGTATTTGAGATAACTGTTTTTGAATGTAGCTTTTATGATGACTCAGGTTTAGGGAGGCCCATAGATAGGAGAACAAGAGCCAATGAGAAGTTTGCTACCCTCCTTCCCAAGAGGAGGGGGCACGCTGTGCCGTGCGGAGCCGCATGGGAAGCACCGGGGCTGGTCAGAAGACAGGAAGCAAGGGGGAAGTGTGTTCAAAGGCCTTTATTGTGGGTTCCATGGGAAGGAATGGATGAGGAAGAGTAAGAAGCTTAGGACTGGCTGGTTTCAATCATCTCCCCAGGCACTCAGCCATAGGCGCTGTCCTTAGTTGTCTCAAACCTGACCCAGGGCTGATTAGGGCAGGTGGATGGTGGGTGGCCCAGAGTGTGAGAGCTCTGTGACAGTCCTACAGGGGAGGGTAGCTGGGGTATGAACTCTGGATTGGTTGGTGCATACAAAAGATGTGCTAGCAGGTAAGTTGTTTGCTGTCTCTAGAAACTGGCTATCCCTGGGAGGGGCAGTCTCTCCAAGGTCGGCAAGGTGCCACATGTCAAAGCATCAGAAACACATGGTTAATACAATTAACACTAGCTTACCATTGGGTTCCTCTCCAACTCACCTGGTTGGGTCATGCTGCAAAGGAAGGCTGTCTCCACCTGGCCTCCAGGGGTAGGATGGGTGCTAAGTGCTATATTGATTTATTCACATACTCATTCATCTATTTAAATGCTTTTTAACCAATTTTGAGTATGCCGGGCACCATGGTCTCCCAAGAGCAGAGGAGGCCTTGGATGATGGGCTGTAGAACAGAGAATGTACAGTTGCACTGGAACATGGAAGCCACTAGAGAGAGCAGCTGTACAGATCGCTGGATAAAGGAGAAGAGGTATACGGTGGTGGGGAATGGGCAGGAGACCGGCAGTGGGCTGGAGGGAAGAAAGTCTACCACAAAAGGGAACAGTCTCACCATGGACAAACTTTATTTCACAACGAATTTGGAACAGGCCCTATTTAGTTCACCTTTCTAAAAATATCTGGTTTTCTAAGCAAAGAAAGAAAAAAATAAAACAGGAAGTGGGATGGGTCTGACCCATAGCTCCTAATTGTAGAATCTTTACATGGAGAGCCCTGGAGAATGGAAGGGGACGAAGAGGTCAATCACCAGCGTCTTCTGAGTTTTGAAGCCTTGGAGAAAAGCTACAAACCAAAGAAACAAATGGATTTTCCAATCATATCTCTGTAAATCTGAAAGAAATCCACCCTCCTTCAAATCACTCCTAAAATAGTTCACCCTTTTCTTCCCCACATGGGTCGTTGTTTTTGTGGGCTCAACAGTGGGAAAAGCTGAATCATTCTAGGGGAGTGTGGGTGAGTGAGAGTTTAGGGGGATCAGCAACTTTTGTAGGATATAAAAAGCTGTGTGAACTCTAGCCTCTACTGTTTAACTTTCCAAATAATGACACCAAGTCTTAACAGCAGGAGTCAATTTCTACATTAGGCCCACTGGTCGTAATGTGGTAACACAGTCTTAGCCCAGGTTTAAGGAAGAAAACCTAGAACATATTTGCTGTCATTCAAGCTGTGGCGAAGTAAGAATTAAAAAAATAACAAACATGTTGTATTACAGGGTCACGTTTCCCAGGAAGAAGACTATGAAACTAAATTCCTTTGCAGGAAGTGTATAGAGGAGTGCTCTCAGGACTGTGGGGAAATGAAGGAAGTGGGCTTGGACAGAAGAAAACTTTGGACTACTGTGCCCGCATCACCATAGTGGCTCAGATTATCCCATGGGGATATCTGAGGTTCCGATGTCTTCGTAAAGTTGTCCCAGATTGGAGAAGACAGCTAGGCCTCTATACCCCAGCAGTGATCATTTGAAGAGGACCGCACATAGGAAAGGCGCATGCTCCTATGCACGGGGTGGCTCACTGTAGCAGAGAGCAGTCTCCTGGTTGGAGACGGAGGAGTGGGACTCTGCTAAGCTGTTCACACACTCAGCAACTGGGGGAAGAAGAGGGCTTCTGTTCTGAAGGGTTGGGGTGATCTGTGAGGCTCAGCACACTATACATGCCTAGAGCATCGTCATCTTTCAAACTACCATCATCATTGCACTGATGCTATACAAAAGAATGAGGAAAGGATGGAGTTATTTTATACAAATATAGATAGATAGATAGATAGATGATAGATAGATAGATAGATAGTATTCTCATTGAGCTGGGAAGAACATATGCCACTGTTGTCCTCACAAAAAGTATTAGAGCAGACTTCCAACAGCCATACCAGAGCATTCATTCTCATACCCATTTACCCCTGTGTCAGCATTTATTATCTACCACAGGATAAGGGTGTATCAGGAAACAGATCAAAACCCAGAAATCATAACGGTGACTTCAAAGCTCCCCCTACCCAGGCTCCTGATTCCCCAGTACAGGACAAATGTGAAGTTCTCTGGGAATCTGAGGAATGGTCTGAATTTCTAACACACTTAGGAGATACTCAAATATCTTAATGATGATAACATAGACTTAAGAGAAGGCAAAAAGTTGAACAGTAATTTGTGAGTTAGCAAAAATGGATGTTAGGTTGAACTCTAAATTCTGACTATAATGTTCACTTGCACAAACTAAATGCCTTGTAGCTTATCGTATTTGTAGTTAAATCTCTCTTCCCTGTATGCTCAGAGTTGCCAGTGCCTTAAATTCCTGTCTCCACTTCCTGCCCCTCACCCCCTTTGACCAATCACTACCCACTCTAGAGTCCACCCTTTCCTATTTTCCTACAAGCTCACGGTGGCGTCTGTCTCCACTTCTTCCTTTATCTCCAATTCTTCCTAGGATGTTGCTCCAGGTCACAAGGTGGAGCAAAGGTTCAGGCAAGTTGAGTGATAACATCAGGGCAGAGCACAGAGGGGAGAAGTCTGGGAAGGGAGTATATGGAGGGAAATAAATGCACCGTGAACGGTACATTTTAAGTCCTGGCCTTGAGCTGCAATCTCTACCATTTACACCATACCATTAGAATCCCACTGGTCCCAAAGGGTACTCTTTGTGACCCACATAACCTTCAGTTAACACACTATTATGAGTACTATCAGTGACAAAGTTTGATTAACTTGATGAAAGGTAGGTTTGATTAACAGTGTGCTTTTGATTGACAGTGTGCTATGGAATATTATAGCATAAGTAAAGTTTGATTAAGAGTAAGTTTTATTAATAGTGTAATTTTGATTGACAGGGTGCTGTGGTATATTATAGTATAGTTGTAAACAAATATTATGGGATATAATGGTGTAGGATAGTTGTTAACAAGCATTAAAGTTGTAAACAAATATTATGGGATACAGGATAGCTGTAAACAATATTATGAAAGTGTAAGTGACCAATTGGAAGAAAGAAACCAACCCGCTCAACCCGCTAACCAATCAGAAGAAACAAAACAATCTAGCCATGACTACAGAAAAAAAAAACATTTTTTAAAATTTTTATATACTTTTATTGATGCATTATAGTTTCATCATAATGTAAATCATAGTGACAGTGACATACATGCACACAGCACTTGGTGGGCTTTCCCCCGGCTCCCTCCCCGTTCTCCCCCCCTTCCCCATACAGGGTGTTGAGATTGACATTGGTATTCTCGCATATGTACATAATGTCGATGGAAGTGATTCCTTCATTGATCCTTCCTCTCCCTTCCCCTTCCTCTAGACCCCCTCCCTGGCTCCACTGAAGTTTCTCCTCCATTATTTGAAGTCCCTCTGCTATCCTGATTACTCCCTAGTTTATGTATGAGAGAAAACATATGACCCTTCACTTTCTGTTACTGGTCCATCCATTTTTCTGCAAAGGACATTATTTTGTTGTTCTTTATTGCTGAGTAGAATTCCATTATGTGTATATCCCATAATTTTTTAATCCATTCATCTGTTGATGGACACCTAGGTTGGTTCTATAGTTTGTCTATTGTGAATTGTGCTGCTATTAACATGGATATGCACATATTACCGTAATTCTCTGATCTCAGTCCCTTTGGGAAGATATCCAGGAGTGCTATAGCTGGATCATATGGTGGATCCATTCCCAATTTTCTGAGAAATCTCTACACCAATCTCCATAGTGGCTGCACTAATTTTCAATCCCACCAACAGTGCAGAAGAGTTCCAATTTCCCTGCATCCTCGCCAGCATTTATCGCTTTTTGATTTCTTGATGATCGCCATTCTGATTGGGGTTAGATGGAATCTCAGTGTAGTTTTGATTTGCATCTCCCTGATTGCTAATGATGTTGAACATTTTTTCATGTATTTATTGGCCATTTGTATCTCTTGTTTTGTGAAGTGTCTATTTAGTTCAGTTGTCCATTTCCTGATTGGATTATTTGGTTTTTTAATATAAAGTCTTTTAAGTTCTTTGTATATTCTAGATATTGGTCCTCTCTCAGAGGGTTAACTGGCAAAGATCTTCTCCCATTCTGTAGGTTTTTGTTTTAAACTCTTTATGGTTTCCTTTGATGAGCAGAAACTTTTTAGTTTAATGCCATCCCATTTATTAATTCTTGTTTTAAATTCCTGAGCTTTGAGGACCTTGTTGAGAAAGTTTCTACTTGTGCCTCTATGTTGAAGTGTTGGACCTATGCCCTCCTCTAGTAGCTTCAAAGTCTCTGGTCTAATTTCCAGGTCTTTGATCCATCTCAAGATGACTCCTGTGCAGGATGAGAGGTAAGGATTTAATTCCATTTTTCTACAAATGGATAACCAGTTTTCCCAACATCATTTCTTGAAAAGGCTGTCTTTTCTCCAACATATGTGTTTGGCACTCTTGTTGAAAATCAATTGGCTATAAGTGTATGGATTTGGAAAAAAAAAACCCTATTTAAAGAAGGTCTAGAGGCCAGCTAAATGTGAGTGAGGCAAGCATTTGCCATGGAACCACAACCAACTCACTTCGTTGAGCTCAGTCATCCAAAGGAGTACACCTGAAGTGACCACTGATCCCCTGTCCCCAAGGAGAGATGCAAGGCCCTCTGACCTGCCTCTCAGACTAGGAGCTCCGGAGACCCACGAGTCACCCACAGCTCAGCCCTGTTGAGCCCTGTCATCCAAAGGAATATGCCTGAAGTGATCTTGATCATCTGGCACCAAGGTCCCTGTCCCTGGGGAGAGATGCAAGCCCCTCTGACCTACCTCTCAGACTAGGAGTTCCAGAGACCCACGAGTCACTCGACTGTAGTGGGACCAGTGAGGACGATTAGACCAGGATCAACGGCCAGAACACCCCTGCTTCACAGATCGGACTTTGGATTTGAACTGATCATGATTGAATTGTGTGAATGTAAACTTAAAACTTGTGTGTAATTAATAGAATAGGCTTTGACTCCCTGTTTGACCAAAGTCTGCCAGGGAGAGACTTGAACATAGTGTGGGGATTACCCCCTTTCTGCTTTATGATCAAGAAAGCTGACATTGTGGAAAGACACAAGTTGTGAGCTCGGGACACACACTTGGCCAAATTTGTCAGAGTGAAGAGGAGAAATCATTACTTGGGATTTGATTCCTCATACCCGTGGCCTCTCTGGGATTGAGTCATTCTATTCACTCCACACACTCTTTCCCCTTCACACCACTAATGATACACCAGAGCTGGAGGAGGAAGGAGGCTAGGTCAGTCAACAACATGTAGAAATGTTAGGTGTTCATAGAAGGACAGGGTGGTTTGTGGTGAGGTATTTTCATGATTGTGAAATGTGAGAACGGTAGTGACCAATAGTGTGGTGTTGATATGTCAGGAGAGAGTTAAAGGGTCAGAGAATCATTGCTCTGTGGAGGCCTGCTGGTGTTTGGAAAAGAATGACAGCCGCTGAGGGCTAGCCTGGCTATAGTAATGCAACAGACCAAGTGTCAAAATGACAGTTTACTAAGGCTGTGGTTGGAGCACTGTCATCAACATGTGACCCTCCAGTTCTTCCATCTTCTCCTTTTCCATTTTGCCAAATTACAGAATAGTTAAGTTCCTTAGGGATTTCTCAAAAAAAAAAAATCCAGCATTTCCCTAACTGGATGATTCTAATTACAACTTAGCATCTTAGCATAGCCATTTCCAAAATCTCAAGTCACAAAACACAACTTCCACGTGGCTCTCAAAATGTCCAGTTTTAGGCGTAGTGTTTTCGACTTCTCAGCAGAGATAGAAATTTTAAGACTCAACTTAAAAGTTTGCACCAGATAACTAAGAATGAATAAAGAGAGCTGCGAGAACCACCAAGCGGGATTTCCAAAGGAACGTATTTGGAAGAGGCCGTGTATTCATTACAGTTCTTAGTCACCAAAAACAGAATCGAACCCAAAACCACAGCAAAGCCTATTTTGTTTTGTTTTCCTGAAGCTAATATTAATTTTTCATGCTCTTCTAAAAATTCCTGACTACATTTCTGTGAGGGACACAGCACTTAGATAAACAGATATGCAAAAGTACTTCAAGATAAAAGGTGTTTTTCTTTTCTTTTCTTTTTTGCGGAACTGGGGATTGAACCCAGGGGCATTCTACCTCCGAACTACACCCCCAGCCCTATTTTTTGTTCTTTATTTTGAAACAGGGTCTCACTAAGTCGTGGAGGCCTCACTAAGTAGCTGAAGCTGGCCGCGAACCCGGATCCTCCGGTCTCAGTCTCCCAAGTACTGGGATTACAAGCGTACGCCACCATGCCTGGCTGATGTTTTTCTTTTCCATAGAGAGATTGAGCCTCCAAGATGGGAGGATGGTGGTCAGGGTTGCATGAAAAGGAAATCTCAGTGGAACGGAGAAATCTCCTAAGAATAAGGTCACTTCTCCAACCAGCTATGGCCTCCACCAGAGTTATTTCTCTACTTGGCACTTGAAGAGCTATCATAGATTTTTTTTTTTTAGTATGTTGGGAACAACTAGCACACCTGAAAGGAAAAGAATGACGCAGGCAATGGAGAGCAGATTCAAAGGGTCAGGCCAGAGGACCATACCCAGAGGTGAGGTCCTGTTGGCTACTTGTCCACAGATTTTATTGTCCTTCTAAGCAGGAAGGTTACATTCGGACACTGCTGAAGATGTGCGGAAAGTCCTTGAGATAATGGTTCACAGGTAAACTGCTGGGGATGTGCAAGTCCTTGAGACAATGGGTAACAAGCGAGATATCTGAGAGTTTGTGTCAGCAAGAAAAACCTGTACCTTGGAGGCTGCTTTCAGCGAGTTCAAAAGTCTAGACATTGCTTTCTGAGACCCTTAGACTTTTCCAGAGCAAACATTGACCTGCTTCTGGCGGTTGCATTCTCCCCGTAAGACATCTAGACGTTCATCATCAAGAGTCAGACGAGTCATTTTTATTGACACAATAAATACACATATTTATGAGTTGCAATGTAATGTTTTGATTCATGTATATGCTGGATAATGATCAAATCATGTAATAAGCGTATCTGTCACCTTAACCTTGGATAATTTCTTTATGGTGATCATATTCAAAGTTCTCTATTCTAGTTACTTTGAAATAAACAATGCATTATTGTTAACTATGTTCACCCCACTGTGTCCTAGAGCACCAGAACTTCTTGCTCCTATTTAATTGTAAGATTAAACCCACTGACCAACCTTCCCCATCCCCCTTCTATGCGTCTCAGTCTCTGGTACCACCACTCTTTCACCTTCTATGAGATTAACTTTCTCATATTCCACATACAAGTGACAGAATATGCAGAAGAGAAATGGAATTGAACCCAAACAACAGCAAAAGTGGTTTTGTTTTGTTTTTCTGATGCTAATAATCATTTCTCATCTCTTCTACAAACTCCTGACTCTGTTTTTGTGGGGGACACAGCACTTAAACAAGCAGATAAGCAAAAATACTTCATGAGAGTTGTGTTTGTCTTTCTGAGTTGGGAGTATCTCACTTAACCTGATATCTTCCAGGTTCATCCATGTTGCCACAAGCGACAGGATTCATCCTTCTTATGGGTGAATAGTGTAACACTGTACGTGTATACCACATGGTGTTCATCCTTGCCTCAACTGATGGGCATTTAGGTCGACTCTACATCCTGGCTATTGTGAATAATGCTGCTATGAACGTGGAAATGCAGAGACAATCTCCGACATGCTGATTTCATTTGCTTTAGGTCTAGACCCAGGAGTGGTACAACTGAATCATACAGTTTAGTTTCTGAGGAGCCTCCATACTGTTTTCCATAATGCACTAATAATGCACATAATGCACATAATGCACTAATCTCCACTCCCACCCACAGTGCGTAAGAGTTCCCCTTTCTCTACCTTCCACCAGCATTTGTTTTTTTTGTTCACTTGTCTTTTTGATAACAGCTATTCTAACTGGGGTAATGAGACACCCCGTCGTGGGCATCTCATTTGCCTGTCCCTGATGGCTAGTGATGTTGAACTTTCATATCTGTTAGCTATTTGTATTTCTCCTTTGAAGAAATGTCTATTCAGGTATCTGGCCCATTTTTCACTTGAATTATTTAGGCTTTGTTTTTTGGTAGTTTTCTTTTTGTTGTTGCTTTGGTTTGGTTTGTGTTTTTTTGTTTGATTTTAGTTTTAATATTGAGTTATTTGAGTTCCTTATAAATTCTGGATATTAACCCTTTGACAGATGTATGCTTTGCAAATATTTTGTCCTATTGTTTCTGTTGTCTATTGTCTCTGTTGATTATTTCCTTTGCTCTATAGACACTTTATTTATTTATTTATTTTTTGCGGTACCAGGGATTGAACCCAGGGGCATTCTACCTCTGAGCTACACCCCCAGCCCTGTTTTTTATTCTTTATTTTGAAACAGGGTCTCACTAAGTTGCAGAGGCCTCACTAAGAAGCTGAGGCTGGCCACGAACCTAGATCCTCCTGTCTCAGCCTCCCAAGTACTGGGATTACAAGCGTGTGCCACCACGCCCGGCAGAAAACAATTTCTTAAGAAAACATTTGCTCTGCGATTTGACCTCTGAGCTACACCCCCAGCCCTATTTTTTATTCTTTATTTTGAAACAGGGTCTCATTAAGTTGCGGAGGGCCTCACTAAGTAGCTGAGGCTGGCCGCGAACCCGGATCCTCTGGTCTCAGCCTCCCAAGTACTGGGATTACAAGCGTGCACCACCAAGCCCAGCTTACAGAAGCTTTTAAGTCTGATGTAATCCTACGAGTAAATTTTAGCTTTTGTTGCCTATACTATAAGAATCAGATAAAAAAAAAAAAACTTTGTGCAGGCCAACCTCCCACAGCATTTCCCATATGTTTTCTTCTAGTGGTTTCATAGTTCCAGGTATTACATTTGCGTATTTAATCCTTTTAGAGTTGATATTTGTATCTGGTGAGAGATAGGTGTCTAGTTTCATTCTCCCACATGTAGATAAGAGATGGAGTCCTTTTTGTCACAAAAAGATCTGGAAAAGGATTGGTCTTTTTGGCGCAGACATGGAAAGTTAAACTTTAAAACAGCAGGGTCCAGAAAAGAAATGGTTGTTATAGTTTCAAGGGCTGTGCGTGTCTTCAAAAGTAGCCCAACATGCCAAAGCAAACGAACTAGAAATATCTTTTATAAAAATGAACATAGAATCATGTGTACCTTCCAGTATTCATTTATTGTACAACTTCTCTCATATGAATGGAGGGAATTGGTGAGAGAGAATGACCTGCTGTAACAAAAGCTAAAACAAAACAAGGAATATGTGGATTCTAACCATGGCTTTCCCATAACACTCAATATGTCATCTTAGGAATCTAACTACGTCTCATTTTTTCCTCCATGTAAAAGAGAGTTAAAATTAACCTTCTCTCTCCTCACATGCATACAGTAGGGATAAAATGATATGAGTAATGGAAAGTATTCTGAAGTATAAGACTACACATTGACTTTGGCCTGGGCTCAGAAACTCCTCTGAACAATCACTTCATAAACACACACCCACTCTGTCCAGATGCTGAGGCCCTCCTTGAAGGCACCCTAAAATGGCCAAGAAAGAGCGGGCAGATGCCGAATAATCTCCAAACACAGAGTCTACCAGTGAATAAGGTTGACTGCATGAATCGGCTCCAGTGTGTGCATACTGAATTGTTCCCACACGTATTCTCCCAGCCCTACAATCCAAAGCTGAGTCTACGCATTTGTAGGCGGGTCCTGTCTAGTAATTCAGTGATATATTGTTCTCACCTGATGCTATGAATGGGAGTGGAGGACCCCTTGACTTCTCTGAGACTCAGTCTCCTCTACACAAAAGAAGGGGATGGGGAAATGGCCACAGGGCTCTTATTTAAATTAATTAATCCATTCGTTCATTTATTTATTTATTTATTTATTTATTCATTTATTTAGTGCTACCTGTAATTGAACCCAGAGGCATTCTACCTCTGAGATACACCTCAGCCTCTCTTTCTTTTATTACTATTTTTCTGTTTTGAAACAGGGTCTCACTATGTTGCTGAAAGTTCCAGTAGGTTGCTGAAACAGGGCCTCGCTAGGTTGTGGAGGCTGGCCTCAAACCTGTGATCCTCCCGTCTCAGCTTCCCAAGCACTGGGATGACACGTGTCCACCACCACACCCAGTTGCACAGGGTTCTTTCTAACTAACATTTTGAGTTTTGAAAATCGAAGGAAGTGTAGAGCAGACTCGATGGACCGACTGGCTCATGCCCTGCGCACCAGGCAGACACTCGGACTCTTCATTATCCAGTCACAGTGAAATAACTTTGGTTCAGTTAAGGCCAAAACAGCCTCAACCTACTACTGGTTTGTAAATCAGCCACCAGACTCAACTCAAAAGCAGCTGATTCTATTTCTGTCTGACTTTCTGTGCCAAAACTCAACCCCCAGTTTGTTTGGTTTTAATAAATTTATTCTGTTGTTGCGAACATTGTGTAAAATGGGAAGAAACAAAAAACAAGTCTAGACTGGTTTCAGTTCCGGAAGTTAGGGCAGGGTCTCCTTATTAAAATAAACATCCTCCTTACTTCCTTTTCAACATTTTCTCACAAATCTCCTCCCCAAAACCCTTGGAATCCGGAGCTCCAACATCCGATTATTGCCCCAGATCCATGTGCAACACTTGATGCCTTTGTGAATAATAATGCCGAGGATACAAGGTGCACTTAAAGGCAGCTCACAGTAATATTAGTTGACTGGGACCAAAACAGAGTCACGTGGCCCCCGGTGGGGTCTTTCATTTCCTTTCTATCACAGTGGGCACATGAACCCCAGCGAACGAGACCTGTTTCTGTCTCAGCCTTGGGTTCAGTGTTTCTTAGCACTCACTGTCCTAGTTTCCAATCAGGATGGTGGCCATCGCCACCTCCTGTCCCAACAGGGTATCCGCTTCTGCTCTCGGCCCTCCTCGCTCCACCTCTCAGGGAGGGTCTCCCTTTCCTTTGGGACTACCATCTCCTTTCCTCCTCAGGGAATTTTGCGAAGTGCTATGAAGATATGAAAGTTTCTGGTTAGTGAAGTACAATCAGGTACACATGCATTGATACAATGCACAAATGCAATGCATTGATAATCAATACTTCTCGTTCTCCAACAAACACCTGGAAGAGCACCCAGAAGGCAGTAGAACACGAGGGCTAGGCATCAGGCTCTGGAGTCAGAGAGCCAATTCCACTAATTACTAACTGCACATTTTCACAAATTTCCCAAGTGTGTGTGTGTGTGTGTGTGTGTGTGTGCGCGCGCACGCACTACTGGGGACTGAACCCCGGGCCATGTACCTCCAAGCTACACCTTCAGCTATTTTTATCTTTTATTTTGAAACAGGGTTTCACTAGGTTGCTGAGGGCCTCACTAAGTTGCTGAGGGTGGCCTTAAACCTGCGCTCCTCCTGTCTTAGCCTCCCAAGTACTGGGATTATAAGCCTGTGCCACCACACCTGGTTAGATTTCCTAATTTCAGTGTGCCTCGGTTTCTGCAATGTAAAATGGGAATAATAGTAGAACTAACCCCAGAGGTGGGTCTTGAAGGTATAATGAAATAGCGCAGGTTAAGCATTTGCAACATCACTTGGCACAGAGCAAGAATCAATTATTATGAGGAATATTCCCAAATGGTCAAAGGTCACACCCTTGACAAGTTTTCTTTGTCTTTTTTATTTTCTTTTTCAGGGAGTGTGTTATGATATTAGCTGGTCATTCAGATCCCTAGACCACCCTCCTCCTTCCCTAGCTGGCAGCTGCTTCTCGGTCACCAAATGAGTCTTTCTGGAGCCTCCCTGGGGCCTCCGAGCTTCCCACGCATGTGGCAATACACCTAATACAGCGTTCATCGCACTTTCACAATGATCATCACACTTTATTACAATGATTAATTTATATATATATTGTCCAATTTTTTAAAGTATATAATCGCCGGGCAAGGTGGCACACGCTTGTAACCCCAGTACTTGGGAGGCTGAGACCGGAGGATCCGGGTTCAAGGTCAGCCTCAGCTACTTAGTGAGGCCCTCCACAACTTAGTGAGACCCTGTTTCAAAGTAAAGAATAAAAAATAGGGCTGGGGGTGTAGCTCGGAGGAAGAATGCCCCTGGCTTCAATCCCCAGTACCGCAAAAAAGAAGGCTATAATGCATACTGGGAACTTAATACACACTTTAAATATCTCTGGGATTCATCCAAACATCTGACCTCAATAGTTTCTTTATACCCCTAACCATGTTCATCCAAAAATGTGTGGGCATGTGACAGTGACCAGTCAGAAAGACAGAGCTGCCGGAGACACAGAGGAGATCTTTGAGCACAGAGATGGACAGCAAGTGGGGCCTTAAGGGTCAGATAGGAACAGTTCAGGGGCCTCCACACAGTTTATCTTTTTGATTTAGAAAATTCACTTGGTTAGCTCCAAAAAAAATGAATTTGCTGAGCCAGGTGTGGTGGTGCACACCTATAATCTCAGCACTTGGGAGGCTGAGACAGGAGGATAGCAGGTTTGAGGGCAGCCTCAGCAACTTAGTAAGACTCAATAACCTAGCAAGACCCTGTTTCAACAAATAAAAAATATGTAAAAAATAAAAATAAAAAGGGCTGGGGGTGTAGCTCAGAGGTAGAATGCCTCTGGGTTCAGTTTCAAGTACCAAAAAAAATTTTTTTTTAAGAAAACCTATTGGTTTTCTCTTCTAAGAAAGTGTGTGTGTGTGTGTGTGTGTGTGTGTGTGTGTGTGTGTGTGTGTGTGTTTCCTAGGAAGACCATAAAAATTGGCCCCTCTGGGCAAATTAACATTTAGAATTTAGCTAGTTACTTACCTAAGAGATCTTCAGAAAAATGGTAAGCATAGATTAAACCAAACATTTACTGATGGAAAATTACATCAGGGAGGTAAGAGGCAGGGTTGAAGTATGATATGAGGAAATAAACTTTTTTATAGATCAGTGTTTATGAACAAGGGAAAATACTAAGAATAATAAAGGTAAAAGAGAAGAGAGAGAAAAACAAAAACAAAGAAACTAGAGCATTTTCCCTCGTAAAATAAGGGGCACAAAATGTTCACCCTCCTCCCTCTCTCTCTTTTTCTGAACAATTTTAAGGTCGCCTGGTATAGGGAGAGAGCTCAAATCTGAGTTCTTGTCTCCACTCCAGCATTTACTGTCTCTATCTCTGAAAAAGATTAAGCCTAAAATGGGAATACACCCCTTCCTAGAAGAGGTTCCATGAAAATCAGAACTAGATAGGTGATGTATCTATAATATAATGGGTAAATAATAAATAATAGCTATTATCATGATTTTAGCCTTATAAAGTATATAAAGCATGATCCCCACCCTCAAGTAGGTTCACAGGCAATGAACATGTGATACATTCAATTTAAAAAGATAACTAGATAGCCTAAATAATTATTTCCTCAAAAGTAAGTAGGAAATTTTCAAAAACAAAAAAAAATAATAAATTCTCCAAAATTACTGGGAAGATAGCAAAATACTCAAGACTCATAAAAGGTTGAACAAGTTGTCACCTAAAACGAACATACTACAATGACATGGCTCTTTCATGAGAAGATAGATTTTTACCCAAATTGTTCTGAGGACAATTAAATATTTTATCAGGGGACACATAAGAAACAGGACTTGAGCTGGGTGTGGTGGTGCACGCCTGTAATCCCAGTACTTGGGAGGCTGAGACAGGAGGATCACAGGTTCAAAACCAACTTCAGCAACATAGCAAGACTCTCAGCAACTTAGTGAGACCCTGTTTCAAAACAAATAAAAAATTTTAAAAATGAGCTGGGGTATAGCTTGGAGGTAGAATGCCCCTGGGTTCAATCCCCAGTAACACACACACACACACACACACACACACACACACACACAC
>PVJS01005351.1:48491-64719 GCA_004027185.1 Glis glis | reverse complement strand
GGAGGGACTCACTAGGTAGAGAGAGAGAGAGAGAGAGAGAGAGAGAGAGAGAGAGACAGGGGGAGAGAGAGAGAGAGAGAGAGAGAGCGCTGAGGCTGCCCGCGAACCCGGATCCTCTGGTCTCTGCCTCCCAAAGTACTGGGATTACAAGTGTGCGCCACCACACCTGGCCCCTTTTAGGCATTTTAAAAAAATAACAAAATAACTTCCTTCTTTATTGAGAAGGTAGTCGTCAATAATACAATAAGTAGGAAAACATATCAATTCTTTACAGAAGTTTAAAATCTATAAATTTGAGTATATAACCATGAGTATTTACTTTAAACATTCATATGGATGTGGGATCTTTTCAAAAGTGAATATTTCATATTAGAATAAGCCAAAGGAGCTAGGGAGCTCTCAAGTCTGTGTGGGAGGACAGATTTTCACCCCACAAATCCAGGCCTGTGCCAGTTAGTAAGCCCTTCTCTCTCAGGCCCATCTTCAGTCTTCTATCCTCCTGCTCTGGAATGCTGGAGCTGTGAAGCAACATCACTTCTCACCAGCTGGCTTCTGGTTCCAGTCCACCAACAGGGGCACTCCAGAGAAATGGGCAGCAGGAGGAAGGGAGAAAGCACTGGCTCCTCCTTCTTTACTTGTCATTACTATCAGTGTGGCCCCAGTCATAGTTCTTTACCCCAGCAGCAGCAAATGGCCTTAACTTCCAATTCCTATTTTTCAACACTCCCAGCATAAGTTCTGTTGTACCCCACAGTGGTACGAGCTTGAAGAACACAGCTCTACAGGGATAACCCCTGTGCACTCGGAGTTATCAGCGCTAGCTGGGTAGGAATCACTACCTGAGTTTTGGGAAGTTATTTGTGATCCTAGGACTTGATAAACCTAACATGTTTAATTGTTCCTCCTTTCTTAAGATTGTTGTTGACTTACAGTTCTCTATTTGCCTTCCGAGCTGTCCAACCATGTCATCAATGTTCTGTATTAGCCTTTTTCAATTGAAGTAAATACTAAGGAGTCCCATTTCCTGAATGGATCGTGGATAACACAGAACAAGACAGAGAATGTAGCCTCTGGTGCACTAAAAGGATAAATGAATCAGAAAATATGCTGTGGGGGAAAAATAAAGTATCAGCATATTTTATGAATAAGATGGACGTTTCTTACATTAGGGATCTCATATATTATACTAACAACATAAACTTTTGAGAACACAGACTGGTATTTATTTTTATTTACTTATTTGTCTATTTATTTATTAGTACTAGGGATTGAACCCAAGGCCATCTGTGTACCCCTGAGCTACACTCCCAGACATGTTTATTGGTTTGTTTTGTTAGTTTGTTTGTTTGAAACAGGGTCTAGCTAAGTTGCTGAGGCTGAGGCTGGCCTCAGACCTGCACCTCTTGTCTCAGCCTCCCAAGTATTGGGATTATAGAAGTGCAATACTGTGCACTCCTCACAGCTCAGACTAGGTTTTATTAATAACAATATTAATAACAATGCTGAGAACCATTGTTTATTCTGTCACTATGTTTTTATTGAGTACTGTGTGGGGTATGTAAAACACTTAATTTCTAATTCACACTATAAGCTAATGCAGTAGCTATTACAGCTACTTTAAACACACACACACACACACACACACACACACACACACACACACACACTTAAAAACAAAATAGATAAGATGATAAAGTCCAAAGCCATATAGCTAATAAATGACTAAGTAAAAATTTCAACCCAAGTCTTTGGGATTCCAGAGTCCTCATTCTGTATTAGACTAGGCTCCTCTCACTATCTTTCTTGTCACAAATAAGGCAGTACCATAAACAAAGAGGTGTTCAGTAAATGTCTATTAAGTAGATGATTAAATAAACACTTTTTTCAAAACTAAAGTAACTTTTACTTGGTAGCTTTATGGTGTTGGCATTTGTAAAACTGCTGACAGTTCTTTTCCAAAGGTAGCTTTGTGGCTACAATTCAGAGACTGCACCAATCTAATAAATAAAGGGCCCGTCTGCTGACTAGGACAACAGTGGGGGAGGGGAAGCACACTCAATCAACTTGGTAAATGGAATTTCCAATATGGCGATAAATCTAGATGTTGTTCTAACTCAAAGGATGGGCTTATCAGTGTTCAAGGTAACAGTCACAGTCCTCACTGCATACTAGGTCATCACAATGTTTTAAGATGCTGGTGTTTTGCCCTAATGACTCCACGGAACTGTGATATCAGTTGAGAAACCTGTTAATGTCTTTGATTCTTTCTTTTACAGAAAAGCTTCCTCTTGTGAACAAGAGAATTTTGGCATATTACCAAAAGACTTTTCATACCCAGATGAACAGCTTTAATCTTCTAAGACTATTCCTAACCAGTATTCAGCCCAAAATAATGACTGCAATTAAATCAAGAACATAAATAACCTACCACTGACAATGGAGTGAGGGAATAGGTTTATTATGATCCAGTAGGTAAAAGAAATGGATGTAGGGAAAAACAACATGTTGTATATTAAAATATGTGTGTATCCATAATTAATACAGACCAATTCAAAGCTAAACCAATAATCTCATAACCACAATTAATATAGAATGATTCAGTGCTAATCTGATATTCTAATGAATTGCATGCAGAGGAATACTGACTGCCATTCCACAATAAACAATTCCCTAAATCTCAAAGTACATGACATAATACAAAACATATGAGGCATCTTCCAGAAAAAAGAAACCCTCAAGGATAAGATAAAAATAGTAATTATAAACATTATATAACTGTAAGATAAAGTATGTTTAATGTTAGGAAAGATAGAATTTTTACTGGGAATATCAAAAGATTTTGCAAATATCGACAGAATATAATAAATTTATTACTGTTAAGATTTCAAAAAAGATTTCAGTTAGAATACTCTAACTTCAAGTATTTACCAAGCAAAAAAAAATAACTATATATAAACAAAATATGAATACATTCATATTTATACATTGTTTATGTGCTTCTTGAAAGGCATTTTTATAACACATCAAGTTTAGTTTATAATATATGGTTTATATATATATATATATATATGGTTTATAGTGAATTTATAGGTGCTAAAGAGGGTCCTATGCAACCTGAGGGGAAGGTGGGAATAATGAAGAGATTCAAGAATCATGATTCATGGCCCAGCTCAGCATTTCAGAATACTAAAAAAATTTTACAATTGTCTTGTCAAATTCCCTCATATTCCACACAAGTAAACTGAGACCCAGAGAAAAAAGTGCATATCCAGATAAGACCACAGGTAAAATGGGGGGCCATAGCCAGCTCTCATGGAAGTATCCCCTAAACCATGAAGCACTCCTACAGATATAGAGATGGCTGGGGCACAGATGTGATACACATCTCCAGTTCTGTAGTACACACTGAGACTCAAATTTTAAACTTTAAAGACATTGTATACTTAAGCACAAATGTCTTTACTCATTTATTCAATTGACCTAAGTTGTACAATGTAGAATTAATTTGTTTTATCATATTCAGAACAAATGGGTGAGTGTGCAATATACAGAGAGAGCAATATATGTGTATGTAGCAATATGTATGGTCACACATATATATAGCTATATGTATGTGCTGCGGTCTGCACATGTATGATGATTTTATTATAACTTAGGCATATAATATGCATTTAGCGAAATTTAACTGCACATAACCACGTCACATCTGAAGTTTTATAGAGCTTTTCCTAAAAGGGAAATCTGCTATAGCCCTACTCACAGCCCTTTGGATCAGGTGAATAAACCCGCAGCTGAGAATCAGGTTGCTGTGGATTTCCTGCCTCCTCTGCCTTTCTCTGGCACCCCAGGGTTTGCACAGAGGTGCAACCTGGAAGTCAAATGAGGAAATGCACAGAAGAGGCTTAACACCCTGGGGCAATCTCAAAAGGAGGGGAGGGGAGGGAAGCATTATTTTGAGAATCTATGATCTAATCTCCACTTATAAATTCATTCTAAAACTGAATTATCTCTGCAAAACTAACATGGGGCATTAGTAAACAGTGATTGCTTTATATTTTGGTCTCTGTGGTCTACTTTTAATTATGTGAGCAAGGTAAAGTGATACACACCTAGTAAATATATAAGTACACAAAACAGTGACCATCACAATTATGACTCGTGTGTGCTGTTCACAAGAACTTAATCCCTTAAGTGCGATAACCCAATCTACCTCTGCCTCTGTTGAGATCACTGGACTAGTTCTACTGTGTAAAATGCTGTGTCTTTTTTTCTTTTTTTTTTAACAGAACTTCAATCGTGACTCATCATGCCAGCTTGGTTATAATCCTTTACGTGAGTCCCTCTGAAATATGACATTTATTCCTTTCAGCGACTCATTCCAGTTTACACCTATTCAGAAAACATTTTAGCTATACTTTGTCCTGAGCCTTGGAATGGCCTTTGACCTAAAGCAATAAAATTCCACAGGGCTGGAAAATGTTTGCTTTTTATGAACCAAATTTTCACCTGGTATTACTAAGCACATTAACAGCTGCAGCATATTTGCAATCTATAAAACCTCATATAATAATTTACATGCAGTTTTTATTTCTAAATAACAAAAGTATATGTAAAAGATATATTAAGGGGGAAAATTTGCTGATTGAAATAAAGGGGGAAATGTTGCTTTTATTATTTACATATTAGACTGTTTAGGTTTGTTTAAATATAAATGGACAAAAGCTAGTTTCTGCATCCTTAGTAATCATTTTAATATTTCTATTTTCTTCTAACAAAATGCAATATGAGTTTCATTTTATGTAGATTTTCTTTTTGTTTCAAAACTACATTTTTTCTATTCAGTTTTGAGCTCTTTAAATTTGATTTCTCATCATATTTATGCAATGTCAGGAAGGCAAATACAGTTATATTTCTAATGTAAATGAAGTTGGATGGTTTATAAATTTGCATCAGAATTTGCAATGACTGGTTAATCCACAGGATAAAGGGAAATTTTTCCAGAGGTCTTTTGGGTGGATGTCCTGGATTCAAGAAGAGGCTAGGAAATAATCTTACTTCTTTCTTTTATCCCCTAGAACACCCATATCAAATTAATGAAAATCTGGAATGCTTTTATTACAATTTAGTTTAGGCAACTCATATACATATGACAGAATTTAATTGCATTTAACTTTTTTCTTTTTCTTTCAAGCTGAATAATTATATATGAAAACTTAATGCCATATAGTTTTTGATATAGGTTTCAAATAGTAGTGGATGAATTAAAAGTTTTATGAATTTTCAAATAGAATATTTAGTAAAAAGAAGAAAACTCAGCAGGGATGCCTTAAAAAATAGCACTTATATCAGCCAGGTGTGGTGGCACATGCCTGTAATCACAGTGCTTGGGAGGTTACAACAGGAGAATCCCAGATTTGAGACCAGCCCAGCAATTTAGTCTCAGCAAACTGGAGAGACTCTGTTTCCTAACAAACAAACAAACAAACAAGAGGGCTGGGGCTGTAGTTTAGATGCATAATGTCCCTGGATTCAATCCCCAGTTACACACACACACACACACACACACACACACTGATATGAGGTTTTTGGTTTTTTGTTTGTTTGAAAGAAAGGAAGGAAGGATAAGGAAGAAAATAAATATGGCCCAATATATCACTCAGATAAATCCTGTTAATTTTTTTTTAAATCAAAGAACACTTAAAAATGAATAATCAGCAACCTCTCTTTTCTAACAGTCCTACTTTGGAAAGAAATCCACTACTAACAGTTCTTGCAAATATTACTATTCCCTAGGTATCAACCCAAGTCACTCCAAGGTGTCTGCTCATTCATCCATCTACCTACCACCTCCCCATCCTTTATAAAGAGGGATACTATTACAAGTGTCATGCAACCTAATCAATTATTTGCTGCTTCATATATACTGGAATATATTTCCACATTAGTACAGGTCTGGCTTATTTTTTATAGGCTGCATGGTATCTCAATATTAAGAAAACACATAGTTTTTGATTCTCAGACTTGGCTGTCAGAATGAGCTAGGCTAAATTTAGTGAAAAGCTCTTCTACATAAATATTTTGTAAGGTGGAAAAGCCAAAATATAATAAAGATATCTCAAAAAACATGCTATATTGCTCCCTATCAAAACTTGCATTTATGGGATCCAAGAATGCCACAGAATAGTTTCTGCAGTGTCGGGCATGCTAGTCAAGTGCTCTGCCACTGTGCTACATCCTCAGCCTCAGCACTTCTTTAATATTATTTAAAGAAAGCATTACCTGAAAAGCATGATCTAAATCCCCTCCAAGTGCTGTAGAGAGTGATAATTCTGCCCCTCCAGCCCCCATGAACCATGCTCTGGGCAAGGACAGAAAGTGCCCAGCAGAGGTTGTGTCACTAGGGGAACTTGGCCTCTCTGGCATGACACGGAAAGTAGGTGTGTTGTTATGTCTACAGAACTCACTGCACAGACAGCATCAGTTACTGCTTAAATCCCCTGGATACACAGGGAGATAAAGTGGAACAAGGATTTTGTTTCAGGTGAGATCATGGAATGGATGATAGGAGCCAAGACTCCTTGGTAAACCTTATCCTGCTTGTCCTGTCAGCTTACCTTTGCATTGACTTCATATTACATCTCTTCAAGTGAACTCACTGTCAACTCTGAACTTTCCTTAGGGGGAAAAAAAGCTACGTGCTCTTTAACAATGAAAGATGTTCTTTCCTATGGACCTTTAAGGATAAGTCAGAATTAGGTATGAACGTGTATTTTTTTCATTCTTTACTATATACTCAATGATAAAATGATCATTTAAAGTATAAAAGGTATTTGAGAGAAGACCGATAAAAAAGATTCAAATTAACTATTAAAATTTTAGAACTATCTCTTTCTTTAATACATTTACTACTGAATCAAATGGTCTGCTACATAGAGCATTTTAGATATAACAGATCAAATATGAGTAATAAATATTTTGTAGCTGTGGTTATCAGAATATTAGAACCAAACGATCCCTGTAAGCTAACCTGCAATCTTTCCCTTGGCTATCACTCTGGGGTCTTCCCAGCCATGGCTGTCCTGAGGGCTCTCCAGGTACAGTACCTCTTCTCTTCTACCTTAGCTGTTGCATCACCTCATTTCCTCTTTTTTTTTTTTTAATGACATAGAGGTTTGAGTGGAGAAAGAAAAGAATCAGGAATCTGAGAACCCAGAAGCCTTACTAAGTGTGAAATGGAAAATCGTAGACTTGAAGTTCTGACGGAGCAGGGGATCAGGTTAAAATCTGGGAGCACCCCTCTCTAACAAAGGCAGTGGGTGCTGGTGAACTCACTCTCCTGCAATCCTGAGCACAAGCTTCAACCTTGGGCCTCCTGGTCTCCATTCTCAAAGACAACGCTAACCTTAAATTTTCTTCCTTCTTTCCCCCTCCTCCTCCTCCTCTTCTTCCTCTTCCTCTTCTTCTTTGATAATGAATCCCTAGGAGTTTAAAAGTAGATTCAACTCAACTTCCTTTGAAAGTTGAGAATGAACAGGGAGACAACTTTGTCCAGAAGAAAGAAAATCATGAAGATTGCTTCCTTCCAGGCCAACCTCTCCCTCAGGGAAGAAATAATGAGGGCTATTAAGAGACAAGGAGGTAAGTCATGTTAATAAAGGGTTTGTGCTGACCTGAATTAGAGTCAGGTACAAATATCCAGTGCTTATTATTCCAGATGCTAAAAAATGTTAGCCATCTCAAAACTAGATTTCAGTACTTCAGAAAATGTCAGCCCTATTTTTATTGTTATCCCCTTCTCCCTCTGAGTGAACCAAAATGTTTCAGCAAGAAAATTGGGAATTCGCCAGGCGTGGTGGCGCACGCTTGTAATCCCAGTACTTTGGGAGGCGGAAACCGGAGGATCCGGGTTCGTGGACAGCCTCAGCTCTCTCTGTCTCTGTCTCTGTCTCTCTCTCTCTACCTAGTGAGGCCCTCTGAAACTTCGTGAGACCCGGTTTCAAAATAAAGTATAAAAAATAGGGCCGGGGGTGTAGCGTGGAGGTAGAACGCCCCTGGGTTCAATCCCTCCCCGGTACCACAAAAAAAAAAAAATTTGGAATTCATAGCAACTTTTTAGGTACTTCAAGCATTGGGAATTTAGAGATATCTTAGGTACTTAAACCATGCTGTCACTACTCTTTTACTGTCCAATCTGCATAAGCATCTAACAAAACCAGTACCGTGTATGTCTGTGTATGTTGCCTACCCAGTATCCATTCACCCCTTCTTTCTTAAGAAAACCCTAACCAAGAATCCCAGGAATTAAAATGCTATTTCTCACTCTCCCTTTTTGAAAGAAGTGACCAATGAAATATAAGAGAAATGAATTGTGTGGGGTTTCCAGGAAAGTTCTTCAAAGGATGCTGATCAAGTAAGGGAAGGCTGTTTCTGTTCTATACTGTTTTTTCCCTTGCTCCTTTCTTCTTCCTACATGGAACACAGAGGTAATTGATGGAGCTCCAGCAAGTCATCTGTGACCATGAGACAACACTGAAGATGGAGAAAGGATACTAACAGAGAAAAAGGAGCCTAACAATCCAGGATCCCCTCTAACGATCCTGGATCTCCCATATCACTCCCCTGGTCTGCCTCCTTCTTGGATGTGATGTGGTTTAAAAAAAATAAAACCCACAACAATAACAAGTCCAAATAATCATGTATTAGTCTAAGTGAGATTTTGGGGTACCTTTTACAACAGCCTACAGATACAGTAGGTGTTTATCATTGCCTGAGGTGGAATACCATAGGGGTATGATCATGTAAGAGATGGAGTGAACTTGAAGCTGCTAGTAAAGCTCACCCACAGTCCTCTGCCTTGACTCCAAGTCCCAGGAAGAGTTGTTCCTCTCCTCTTTTCTGGAAGTAGGACTTTATGTGAATTCATTTAAACATAGCAGGGGCACTTCTTCTCATTCCATCCATTTATTTATTTATTTATTTATTTATTTATTTATTTATTTATTTGGTGCTGGGGATTGAACCCACAGGAATTCTACCTCTGAGCTATACCCCCAGTCCATTTTATTGTTTATTTTGAAACAGGGTCTCACTAAGTTACAGGGCCTCACTAACTTGCTGAGGCTGGCCACGAACCTGTGATCCTCCTGTCTCAGCCTCCCAAGTACTGGGATTATAAGCGTGCACCACCATGCCTGGCTTCTTATCCCATTTAAAGGCTGTTTACTAATTTCAATCAGATTTAGTTTACAGAAGTGCACAAACATAGGAATTGGTGAGGAGAAACTGGCAAATGTATCAAGTAAAATGTAATGATGTGTCCAGTCTAGACCCTTAACTCTTAGAATAGTGTATCTCTCTCCAAATACTTTGCATGTTTTGTGTGTATGTGTGTACATGAGAGGCTGAGAGGGAGAAAGTGAGAGAAATAATTTGTTTTATTTTAGCTTCTTACCATGCCAAATTTAACTGAAATTATTATAGGATAACTAAAAGGGCACTATCTATTTTTTTAACATGAAAATGCTTTTTGCAGAAATTTACTGTCATTCCATTGACTTTTCTTTCTTCTTAGAAAAGTATTACAGAACCTTCCTGCCCCAGGCCGTGTTTCCTCATTTGTAATGATATACTATATGTAAAGTTATATTACCAGCACTTGCAATTTCCCAACTGCTTGATGCCTGATGTCACAAAATTATAACTAAGGAAGGTTGTTACATCTACTGCTCCAAGGCACAGGGAGAATTATTTCAGCAACAATGAAGGCATATAATAAAGGACTTTAATTTTAATGACCGCTTGAGTGCAAGCTGTTAGGATAATTGGGGTATGTTTTCCCCATCCAGGTAACTGAATCTGTGGCCCCCTCCAAACAGCATTCTCTTACAACTTACTTTGGATTTTAATTGTTCAATTTAACTCAACAAGCATTCATCAACTGTGCACTCTATATGAAGCATTACAGTGGGTGCCCTAGCAATTGAACACCAGCACCTGCCCTTCAGGAGTTCACAACCTAGTGAAAAAGAGACCCAGTAACATAACTTAAATAAAAGGCAGATGATGAGAAGTGATAAAAAGAGGCTAAAATTAAGCACCACAGATGATAGGAGAAGGAGGTGTGCAGGTTCTTGGAGAAGGAGGGCTTTGGAGGACGACTAAGGAAGTCCAAGGCAAGCAGTTCTTAGAGATGACTGACAGGAGTTAGTGCATACATAGCCTGCTTTCCTTGCCCTTGTGTAGATTAAGAGTAAAGTACATATGCTGTGTGGACTACCAGAGTTCTCCAGTAAGTTCCAGTTGCCCACAGTGGTAAGTTGCTTGATAATACACCTTTATTGACTGCCTTTTCTTCTCTCTCTCATTTTCCTTCTCTACTACCTGGAGATAGCTCCCTAATAAACTATCTACCTTCAAACCCTTAAAATCTCAGGGTCTGCTTCTGAGAAAACCCCACTGGAGACAACCAGTATAGGTGATGACAATTCAGTGTTTCAACACATGTATGAAATCACATAATCAATGGCAGAATTAAAGTATTATTATCGTCCTGAACCTCCAAGGCTTTCCTTTAAAACCACGTATCAATGTAAGGAGAAAAAAACCAGAACTAGTGAAAACATATGAACCTTCTCTTTCTGTGATTGGCTGATCTCACTTAACATAATGTTCTCCAGGAGTAGGTGGGATACAAGAGGGACTCTAGACAATGGTGGAGAAGCCTCAGCCGAGCCATGGAAGTGGGCCAAAGGAAGAGGAAGGGGAAGAACGAAGTTCATTAATGGAATCACTACCATCAACCATGTGTACATATGAGAATATACCAATGTCAATCTCAGTACTCTGTATTGGGGGGGGCAAAGCGGGGGGACACCAAGTGCTGTGTGCATGTATGTTATTGTCAACTTGATTTTCATTGTGATGCAAGACTATAATGCATCAATAAAAGCACATTAAAAAAAAAAGAAAAAGCAGAATTATACAGAGAATAAGTTATTGTGAGCAGAGATGGTAAAATATCACACAACAGAGAAAGGGCTGTTTGTTAGTAGTATTTGGGGAAAAAGCATTATTTAGACACATGAGTGTACGTTCATTTCTTAAAGTGAAAAGCTACATGATAATCCTGAGAGGCAATGACTGAACAGGGGTCTGCTGCAGCAGACACGACTGTCTCCTTGCAGTTCTAAGGTGTTCATAAAGATCATTAGAGGATTCCAGGAGAGAAGAGCATAAGAATAGGATATCCTGGATTGTTTCACACCATGCCTAACACATACACTGTTACAAGCACACATTCAACACAGTACTGTTGAATTGTTTAATATTCTGAGATGAACACTTTGGGTAGAAGAAAATACTTAGAAGCTTCCTTAAGAGGCCTTCCTTGGCCTCCCCAGCTCTCAACAATCTCCCTAGCTTCTGAGCTAGAACAGCATTCAGATCGGAAATGGTTC
This sequence comes from Glis glis, assembly GCA_004027185.1. Lineage (NCBI taxonomy): Eukaryota > Metazoa > Chordata > Mammalia > Rodentia > Gliridae > Glis > Glis glis. The sequence continues at coordinate 53,263 of PVJS01005351.1, read as the reverse complement.
ATCACCCCCTTACCCTGCCTACCTAGTGTATATCACTGTGCCTTGTCTTTGAAACTACACTGTAATTCCCCTTGAAAAGAATTCTTGGGGGCCTTCATAAAATGGCCTGCAATGTGGCATGTTGGTTTTCCAGGGATGGAGACTATCATGTATAGGAAATGTATTCAAGAGTGATCTTGAGGTTAATATCTATGGTGCAGTGAAGGAAGCAGACAGGGCAGAGAGATAATTAGATTGTGAGGGAGTCACAAGGTGGCCACTGACCCCACAGAAAGTTCTCAAACTGGGACACCATTTAAAATTATTACATACTGGAGTGAAAGATCTGGCTTTTTAATACTTTTGCATTAACCAGACATTGGATGAAGGCCTCCACTACAATGACAGATGATATTCTTTTGATCAGTGCATACATTTGGGGAAGCTTCAATACTATATCTCAGTTACCAAATTGAAGAAGTAGGTTGAGAATGTTATATTTATAATTAATGTGGATTCTGGTAATGACAACATTCCCTAAAGTGAGTTGCCTAGCCATATAAGTTGTGTCTTTGTTTTCTGACCAGATTGTTAAGGCCTTAGGGAGCAAACTTCTGTATTTCATTCTTTGCTTCATAATATTTTTAATATAATTGTTCAATTGTTATTAATGATTATGATTTTATTAGAAGTAATACTAAGAATTAAGAACGTTTATCCCACTACAACAGAACACTGCACTTAGGAAAACCTTTTTTTTTAATTACATGAAGCTTCACATCAAGTATCTTCTCAGGACTATTTTTTTTAAATGTGCTTTTATTGGTGCATTATAGTCTCATGTCATAATGAAAATCTAATTGACAGTGATGTACATGCACACAGCACTTGGTGCCCCCTGCCTCCCCATCTTCCCCCCTTCCCAATACAGAGTACTGACATTGACATTGGTACATTCTCATATGTACACACAGTTGATAATAGTAATTCCATTAATGAACCTCACTCTTCCCCTTCCCCTTCCCTTTGACCACCTCCCTGGCTCCGCTGAGGCTTCTCTACCATCGTCTGGAGGCCCTCTGGTATCCCAACTACTCCCTAGCTTGCGCATATTAGAGAATACATATGACCCTTCACTTTATGTGACTAGCTGATCTCACTTAATATAATGTTCTCCAGGTCTTTCCATTTGCTTGCAAAAGGTGTAATTTTGTTCTTTATTGCTGAGTAGAATTCCATTGTGTAGATATCCCATAGTTTTGTAATTCATTCATCTGTTGATGGTGGATCCATTCCCAGTTTTCTAAGGAATCTCCACACTGATCTCCATAGTGGCTGAACTAGTTTGTACTCACACCCACAGTGCAGAAGAGTTCCTTTTCCCCACATCCTTGCCAACATTCATTGTTCTTTGACTTCTTGATGATTGCCATTCTGGTGTTGGGAAAACTGGTTATCCACTTGTAGAAAAATGGAACTAAATCTTTACCTCTCACCTGTACAAGAGTCAACTTGAGATAGATTGAAGACCTGGAAGTTAGACCAAAGACGGTGAAATTACTAGAGGAGGGCATAGGTTCAACACTCCAACATATAGGCACAGGTAGAAACTTCCTCAACAAGACCCCCAAAGCCCAGGACATTAAAACAAGAATTAATAAGTGGGATGGCATTAAACAAACTAAAAAGTTTCTGCACATCAAAGGAAACCATCGAGTCCAAAGAGAAAGTCTATGGAATGGGAGAAGATCTTTGCAAGCTATCCCTCTGACAGAGGACTAATATCTAGAACATACAAAGAACTTAAAAGACTATAAACTAAAAACAACTCAATCAAGAAATGGGCAACTGAATTGAATAGATACTTCACAAAACAAGAGATACAAATGGCCAAGAGATACATGAAAAAATGTTCAACATTATTAGCAATCAGGGAAATTCAAATCAAAACTACTCTGAGATTCCATCTAACCCCAATCAGGACTGTTACTCATTACCTTTAATGATAGTAAAAGTCATCACTGCACCTGCCTTTTGGATTTGGCAGGTAAAAAACCTCCATATTGTTCCTTATTTATATGTTCCTACTCCTGTTTCTTTGTTACATGTATTTACCATCCCTTCATTACATGTACATTCGTGTGTAGTGAATAAGGCAGGGTATAAGTAAATAAATCAGTACTTCAATATTGTAAAACTTCTCTGGTGCCCAAAGATGCTATAACTGCAGATTTACTTTCCCACTAAGAATTCGAATCATTCCAGAAACAGAGTTTTTGCAGTGACGAGTTATATGGGTTCTCAGTCCAGAGCATACTAAAAAGATGAGAACTAAAGGTAGAACAAAGTAGATTCAAATGCAAGAGAAAACAACATCAAGAGAGGAAAGCTGAAAGATAAAAGCAGACTCTCGGTATTCCACTGGACAGTAAAGTACTGGATTTTTCAAGCAGTGCCCCTTGAATCAGCTGACTAAATATATAGAAATGCCAATAGAGTATTTTAGAAATACTTTCATTAAAAAGCTACTTTTAAAAACATTTTCATATTTCAATAAAAAATTCAGTTATCTTGAAGATACAGCATTATAAAAATACTACATTTTGTGAAAATGGCCAATTGATAGCATCTGAAGAGATTTTGACAAACTAATCTACCCTTATGCTGCTCTGTGTACTCATAATTTTGTTTCATTGCTATCAGTTCACCAGAAATTACAATATGAATCATGGTAGCTTTCATTTCTTTTCTTTTCCTGTAGATAAAATGTGAATATGGAACAACAATAAAAAATGTTCCCTTTCAAAGGCAGGATGGTGTGCTCTCATGCTGAAGTGTGCTTTAATGTCAGGAAGTTTTGATCAAGAACTCTAATTTTTTATGTGTAACACTGGAAAAATGACTCAACCTCTCCGAGCCTCAGTTTCTCCAACTGTAAAAATGGAACAATGATGTTCACCTCATAAGGGCAAAGTGAGGACTAGATGAGACCATCTAACTGCGCAACACAGAGCCTGGCCCAGGTCGCAATCACACTGCAACTGCACATGCCATTGTATCATGTGTGTTGAAATGGAGGCAATGCAAGTAAACGCAGAATAAAATTATATCAGTAGTACTGTCTGGAAATTGTTTAAGATATAAAAATTTTATTTATTTTTTATATGTTTTTATTGGTGCATTGTGGTCTCACATCACAATGAGTATCAGTTTGGTGTTAACATACATGCACACAGCTCTTGGTGTCCCCCCCTCGCCTCCTCCCCCACATAGTACTGAGAATGATGTTGGTATAATCTCATATGTACACATTTTTTATGATAGTAATTCCATAGATTCACTTCTTTCTTGCCCTTCCCCTTCCTTTGTACCTCTTCCCTTGCACCACTGAGGGTTCTCTGTTGTCATTGGAGTCCCTTTTGTGTTCCCACTACTCCCTAGGTTGCACATATTAATGAAAACATATATCCCTTCTTTTTTTGTGATTGGCTAATCTCACTTAACATAATGTTCTCCAGATCTTTCCATTTTCTTGCAAATGCTGTTATTTTGTTCTTCTTTATTGCTGAGTAGAATTCCATTGTGTGTATTTCCCATAATTTTGTAATACATTCATCTATTGATAGACATCTAGGTTGGTTCCATAATTTGGCCACTGTGAATTGTGCTGCTATGAACATGCGTATGCATATATTACTGTTGTTTTCTAGTTTCAATCCCTTTGGTAAGATACCCAGTAGTGGTATAGCCGAATCATATGGTGAATCCATTCCCAGTTTTCTGAGGAATCTCCACACTGATCTCCATAGTGGTTGAACTAGTTTGCAATCCCACCAACAGTGTAAAAGAGTCCCAATTTCCCCACATCCTCGCCAACATTTGTTGTTGTTTGACTTCTTAATGATTGTCTTTCTAATTCGGCTCAGATGAAATCTTAGAATACTTTTGATTTGCATCTCCCTGATTGCTAATGATGTTGAACATTTTTTTCATGTATCTATTGGCCATTTTTGTATCTTTTCTTTCGTGAAGTGTCTATTCATTTCAGTTGCCCACTTCTTGATTGGATTATTTGTTTTCTTAGTGTAAAGTCTTTTAAGTTCATTGTATATCCTAGATATTAGACCTCTGTCAGAGGGATAGCTTGCAAAGACTTCTCCCATTCCGTAGGCTTTCTCTTTATGCTCTTGATGGTTTCCTTTGATGAGCAGAAGCTTTGTAGTTTAATGCTATCCCACTTATCAATTCTTGTTTTAATTTCCTGTGCTTTGGAGGTCTTGTTGAGGAAGTTTCTACCTGTGCCTATATGTTGGAGTGTTGGACCTATGGCTTCTAATAATGTCACAGTCTCTGGTCTAACTTCCAACTCTTTGATCCATCTTGAGTTGACTCTTGTGCAGGGTGAGAGGTAAGGATTTCGTTCCATTTTTCTACAGGTAGATAACCAGTTCTTCCAGCATCATTTGTTGAAAAGACTGTCCTTTCTCCAATGTATATGTTTGGCACTTTTGTCAAAAATCAATTGGCTATGTTTGTGGACATGTTTCTGTATCTTCTATTCTGTTCCACTGCTCTATGTGTCTGTTTTTGTGTCAATACCATGCTGATTTTATTACTATAGCTCTGTAGTATAATTTGAAGTCAGGAATTGTGATGCCTCCTGCATGGTTCTTATTGCTGAGAATTGCTTTGGCTATTCTGGGTCTTTTGTTTCTCCATATGAAATTAATGACTGATTTTTCTAGCTCTGCAAAAAATGATGTTGGTATTTTGATAGGGATTGCATTGACTCT
>PVJS01005351.1:5576-48391 GCA_004027185.1 Glis glis | reverse complement strand
ACCTATCCAAGAGCAGGGGAGATCTTTCCATCTTCTAAGATCTTCTACTATTTCTTTCTTCAGTGTTCTATAGTTTTCATTGTAGAGGTCTTTTACCTCTTTAAGTTTATTCCTAGGTATTTGATTGGTTTTGAAGTTATTGTGAATGGAATTGTTTTCTGGATTTCTTTCTCAGTGGATTCATGGTTGGAATATATGAAAACTACTGAGTTTTTTAGGTTGATCTTGTATCCTGCTACTTTGCTGAATTTGTTAATCAGCTCTAGTACACTTTTGGTTGAGTTCTTTGGGTCTTCTAGGTATAGGATCATATCGTCTGCAAATAAAGATAATTTTAGTTCTTCTTTTCCTATTTGAATTCCTTTGATATCCTTCTCTTGTCTTATTGCTCTGGCAAGAGTTTCAAGGACTATGTTGGAAGGAGTGGTGATAGTGGGCATCCTTGTCTTCTTCCTGATTTTACGGGGAATTCTGGCAATTTTCCCCCATTCAATATGATGTTGGCTTTGGGTTTCTTATATATTGACTTAATGATGTTGAAGAATGTTCCTTCTATTCCGATTTTCTGTAGAGTTCTTAACATGAATGGGTGTTGAATTTTGTCAAATGCTTTTTCTGCATCTATTGAAATGATCATGCGATTCTTATTTTTACTTTGGTTTATGTGGTGGATAACATGTATTGTTTTGCATATGTTGAACCAGTCTTGCTTTCCTGGGATGAAACCAACTTGGTCATGGTGTACGATTTTCTCAATATGGTTTTGAATGCGCATGGCTAGTATTTTATTTAGAATTTTTGAATCTCTGTTCATTAATGATATTGGTCTGCAATTTTATTTCCTTGAGGTATCTTTATTTGGCTTTGGTATTAATGTGATGTTGGCCTCGTAAAAAGAGTTTGGAAGAGTTCCATCTCTTTCAATGTCACGGAATAGCTTGTGAACTATTGGTTTTAGTTCGTCTGTGAAGGTTTTGTAAACTTCGGCTGGAAAACCATCTGGACCTGGGCTTTTCTTTGAGGGAAGACTTTTTATTGCTGTTTCTATCTCTGCTTGCTTGCTATTGGTTGAATCAATTTTTCTATATCCTCTTGGTTCAATTTAGGTAGGTGGTATGTGTCTAGAAATATTTCAACTTGTTCCATGTTTTCCATTTTTTGGAATATAAGTTTGCAAAGAAGCATCTTATGATCCTCTGGATTTCTCCACTATCTGTGGTGATATCCCCTTTTTCATTTCTGATTTTGGTAATTTGAGTTGATTCTCTCCTTCTTTTGGTTAAGTTAGCTAGTGGTTTGTCAATCTTGTTAATCTTCTCAAAGAACCAGCTTCTTTTTTTGTTGATTCTTTGTATTTTTTTTATTTCCCATTTCATTAATTTCTGCTCTGATTTTAGTTATCTCCTGCCTTCTACTGGCTTTGGGCTGTGACTGTTACTGTTTTTCAAGATCCTTGAGGTATGTAATTAGGTTATTTATTTGGATGTTTTCTGTTTTTCTTATATGGGCACTCAGAGCTATAAATTTTCCTCATAACACCACTTTCAAGGTGTCCCACAGATTTTTATATGTTGTGTCTCTATTTTAATTTAATTCCAGGAATTTTTTTATTTCTCCCCTTATTTCTTTCCTGATCCAGTCCTCGTTCAGGAGTGTATCATTCAGTCTCCATGTACTTATGTGATTACTTTTTGTCTTCCTGTTGTTAATTTCCAGTTTCAATCCATTGTGATTTGAGAAGATGCAGGAAATTATATCACATCTTTTGAATTTGTTGGTGCTTGCTTTGTGACCCAGTATGTGGCCTATTTTGGAGAATGTTCCATGGGCACCTGAGAAAAATGTGTATTCAGGTGTTGTTGGTTGAAATAATCTGTGTCTATTAGATCAATTTGGTCTATAATTTTCTTTAGGTCTGAACAATCTTTATTCATCTTTTGTCCGGAGGCTCGATCTAGAGCGTGAGTGGTGTGTAGAAGTCTCCCAATATTATTGTGTTTGGGTCTATTTGGGACCTAATTTCCCGAAGACTTTGTTTTATGAACGTGGGTGCACCCACATTTGGGGCATAAATGTTTACTATTATTATATCTTCTTGTTGGATTGTTCCTTTTATTAATAAGAAGTGACCCTCTTTGTCTCTTCTGATGTGTTTTAGCTTAAAGTCTGATTTGTCTAATATAAGCGTTGCTACCCCTGCTTGTTTTTGATCTCTGTTTGAATGGTATATCTTTTTACATCCTTTTACCTTTAGCATATGAGTATCTTTGGCTAGAAGGTGAGTATCTTGTAGAAAGCATATAGTTGGGTTATGCTTTTTGATCCACATTGCCAGTCTGTGCCTTTTAATTGGGGAGTTGAGTCCTTTGACATTCAATGTTATTATAGAGATATGATTTTTGTTTTATTTTCTATTTTGAGTTTTATTGATTGAGTTTTATTTTCTATTTGCTGTAGTGATAAATCTTCTTGTTTAGTTGCCTGCCTGGTGGAGTTCACCTCTCCTGTGGTTCTGAAAATTGCTTGTTTTTCCTTCTTTGTAGTTTATTTCTTTTAGGATTTTCTCTAGTGTTGGCTTGGTCCTCATGAATTCTTTAAATGTTTGTTTATCATGGAACATTTTTATTTCTCCATCAATTTTAAATGATAGCTTTGCTGGATATTTCAGTCTTGGTTGGAAGTTGTTTTCTTTCAGGGTCCGGGGTACTTCGTACCAATCCCTCCTCGCATTCCTGACTTGGGTTGAGAAGTCTGGGGTGATTTTTATTGTTTTGCCCCTGTATGTTACCCATTCTTTTGTTCTTGCTGCTTTAGGATTCTTTCTTTGGCCTCTATGTTAGTCATTTTCATTAATACGTGGCGAGCGGAGGTCCTTCTTTGGTCCTGTCTTAACGGTGTTCTATATGTCTCCTGTATGTAAATATTGAAATCTTTGTCTATGTTTGGAAAATTCTCTGGAATTATTTCTTTGAAGAGGTTTCTTATACCCTTGGTCTGTGCTTCTAAACCTTCTTCAATGCCTTTTATCCTTAGATTAGGATGTCTTGCATTGTTGTGTATTTCTTGAATGGCCAGCATGTGTTGTAATATCTTCTGTATGTCATTGACTGTGTTCTCAGTTTTGAATGAGCTGTCTTCCAGGAGTGATGCCCTGTTTTCCATGTGGTCGAGCCTTCTAGAGTTGGTTTCTATTGCAGTCTTTAATTCGTTTATTGACTCCTTCATTTTGTTCAGTTTCTTTCTGATTCTTCCTTAGAGCCTCAACTTCCTCCTTCATCTCCTCTACACTTTCTTTGAGGCCTTTCATCATTCTGACATCAAAATTCAGAATTCTCTGTCTTTCATTTCCTGCAGTTCAGAGTCAGTAATCTCACTTGTTGATGCACTGTGGGTGTTTCTTGTTTCCTCATTGTTCCTCCTTCTTGTATTTTTGGTGTTTTCTATTTTGTGTTTCTGTTGCCTCCGCATCATCTTCCTTTCTGTGAAGGAGACCTCTTGATGGTCCCTGTAGTCCCAATTGGGTCAGTATGCTGCAGGCTGTGGATCCATCTTGTCCGGTTGGCTGGGGCGTGGTATTGTGTGTGGGGGGGGGGGTACGCAGGATCCAGAGCTCGGGTGTTGGCACGTGAGGAGCACTTCTAGGTGTGGTGTTGGTTGCGGGCACTGAGGCGCAGGTGACAGTGCCGGAAGGTGCCCTGTTTCCGAGGTGCAGATGCTGGGGGTCACCCGGGCCCCTAGGGATGCACACGTGCTCCGGGTCTTGGGCATTGTTTCCGGAGGGTGCCCGGGCTCTGATGCGCTGTGCTGAGGATTTAAAACGCTTGGTGGATGGTGCAGGCTCCAGCTATCGAGTAGCGGCACCTAGGGTTGCACAGGCTCTGAAGTGCAGCATAGAGGATCACGCGTGGGTCCCAGGGGGGGAGCGTGTGCTCCTAGATCTCAGGTGGCAGCGCCAGCCGGGGTATTCCCTGGCTCAGAGATAGCCGGGAGAGTCACGCAGGTCTTGGGTGGCGGCGCCAGAGGGTATCCGGTCTCTGAAGTGCAATGCAGAGGCTCCCATGCGGGGGAGAGAGGTGCCGGCTCTGGGTCTCCCGTGGCTGCACTGGAGTCTGAGGCAGGGCATGGAAGGCCGCTCCGGTCGCGCAGAAGGTCACTGGGGTCTGAGGTCAGGCGTGGAGGGCCGCCTAGGTAGTGCAGTGTGGCACTGGGTTCTGAGGCATGGTGCAGAGGGCCGCCTGGGTCGTGCAGCAGGACGCTGGGGTCTGAGGCTGGGAGCGAGCGTTGTCCTGGTCACGCTGGAGGGCCTAGGAGTCTGAGGTGGGGCATGGAGGTCTGAGGCCAGGCGCAGAGGGCTGCCCGGGTCACACTAGAGGATGCCGGGGGAGGGGACTGGGGGTAGGGGCCACCGGGGTGACCCGTGAGCATGCCGGGGTCCAGGGCGGAGACAGGGGCCACCGAGGTGACGAAGGAGGACATCGAGGCCCAGGGCAGGCACAGAGGTCGCCAAGGTGACGCGGGAGGACACTGAGGTCTGGTACCTGGCGCAGAGGCCGTTGTGATGACGCAGGAGGATACCGAGGCCTGGTACCTGGCGCAGAGGCTGCCGAGGTGACGCGGGAGGATGCCGAGGCCCGGGGCAGGTGCAGAGACCGCTGGGGTGACGCGGGAGGATGCCGAGGCCGGGGGCGGGCACAGAGTCCGCCAGGGTGACACAGGAGGACGCCGAGGTCTGGTACCTGGCGCAGAGGCCGTCGGGCTGACGCGGGAGGACGCCGAGGTCGGGGCGGGTGCAGAAACCGCCGTGGTGACGCAGGAGGACGCCAAGGTCCGGTACCTGGTACAGGGGCCGCCCAAGATGTAAAGATTTTAAATAAAGGGTTTGGAGGAAATAAACTAAGGCGGTTATGAGTAATACAGAGGATATAAAGATTGGTAAGTTATTTTAAACCCTGTTATTTGACAAACAATTGAACTTTCTATTAAGGAGAATTTGCTAAACAGAATTTTATCTTTTTCATGGCCCTTCCAATATAAGCCTATAGTAATAAGAAAACTGGAGGATGGCATATGCTACAATGTGGAGCTTCCAGTTACATTTCTTTTTGGATAACAGAGAAGTAAGGCGGCTGTGATCTGCTGACCAATGCCTTGTGTTGCCAGCCTGCTGTGAACACTGCTGGAGGAGGACCTAGAGATGATAGCAAAAATCCAGAGATTCCTTTATAGCTTGTCAGTAGCAATCAGAGGAAACGCAAGTGTGATGTTGGCATGTGAGTATATAATCACACGAAACAATCATCACAATTAGGTTCGAAAGATAAAAGGTACAAGGTGTTTACAAGGAGAAAAATTTTAAAAAACCTGAATCTTTACATGTAGGGAAAGCATAAACTAGTATTGAGAATGGCAAATTAGAGGATCACAATTCTTGTTTAGGAAGAGAAATAAATTGCCATGGACATACTGTGAGCAGCAGATTGCTTTATGTACACTCTGAGCTTGGAACGAAGACATCTAATGATGACTTCGGATGGAACAAATCTGACAATTTTTTCTCCCACTCAGAGTCTTGCCCAATCCAATGCTGACTCTTATGCACATTGGGCTGATGCTGAAAATGGAGCCTAATTTAATCAGCTGGCTTCATTTTGTTTAACTTTATTCATGTGTGATAGTTTAATATTTTATTAAGAAAAATAAAACAGCATTGTCCTATGAAATAGGAGATTCTCATTCTAGCCCTACTCCTCTCTCACTTGGCATTCTTGGACTTGAAATTTTGATCTTCCATCATTAAAAGAGGTGCTTGGACTTTATGATCATGAAAGCACTGTCCAACTGTATCATTCATGTACTGATTCTACATATTACAAGGAATTGAAATACCTTCCTCACCTCATCTACATCAAACTCAAGCTTCTATTATGAAGCTTTATTATAAGCTCTCTAACTGAGAAATCCAGAGAAGCACATTCCAAGTCACTTTAATTGTATCTTGTGAAGCAAGATAATTTAACAGCTCTACTGTGATTCCAACAAGGAATAGGAATAGTTGACTGCACTAATATCACTCCCCCAAACTTCCATAAATTCCACACTCTGTCCCCTCATCTGAGAGCCTCCTGCATTCACATTGGATCTAGACCAGGTAAGTTGTCTAGCAAGAGCTAAGGACAACTTGAGGAACTACTTACAGAAAGGCCACAGATGAGAGGGGAAGGAGTTAGAAAATCAAAACAGAAGGGAACAGAGATGCAGTCGGGGAGGTGGGAGGACAAAGAAGACATCGATTATCTAGGCTTGCTTGCCTTTCTAAGACTGCAGGTGAGGGAGCCAAGTGGTAGTCAGCCACAAGTACCAAAGAGTGGAATGATGAGAGATTTAAAGAGCATTTGAAATGTCTGTCAGGTATTTTTTTTTATAGTTTGCCTGATGTTTACTGCCACAACATATTACTTCCCTTTTACGCCTCTCTGGAAATATGAGGCAGTAAAGATTTAAACCTTGATTTGAAAATGGCTCTGTAATTGACAAACTTTGGGAACTTGGATAAGTTACTTAGCATCTCCGGGACTAATCTGTGGAAAAGATGATGGTGCAAGTACACAGTTGGCATGGTTTCAGGATAAAGTGAGAAAGGAGTGTGCTAGACCGCAAGCTCAGTAGATGTGCATTTTGTCACTGAAAATTTCACTTGTTCCTGCTGCTTTGTGGTTTTAGCATGACTTTCTCTTGTGAATGGTTTGAATTAACACAATATCTCATATTTATAACCCATTTTCTTCTCTTTTCTAAAACTGGAGGCCACCTGATAAGTTGAAACTGCTCTCAGTATAGGAGGATGTCAGTGTGATAGCTTACACATTCCTTGCACTAGCTGTCAGACACATCTAAGATTTCAAACAAGCCTTTCTTAACCGATTATGTCTAAACAGCATATTACTAAATTTCATGCCTGGGTCCATTAGTTACCTAATAAGTTAGTTTTTTCTTCTTTGTTCCTGGCGCCACTCTAGCCCATATTTGTGTTATCTAATATGCCTCTTCTTACTTGTGTGGTCTATATTAATCAGGCTGCTTTCAAACTTGTTTCCGTTTCCAAGAAAACATTAGAAAAATAAATCCACAGCTGTTAAGGACTGCCATCAAAATATATCAAGCCATGAAACAGAAGCAGAAAGGCATGGTCTGATAGCTCTCCAACCTCTCACACAGATCACAGGGCATGCCCTGCTCACAGACATTTTTATGGGGTCTAGTGCCCACAAGGACCATCCCTTCCTAGAGCTGCATTCTGCTCAGTTGGATACTTTAAAAGTAATCATGATGAAAGCAGAATAATTCTTAATAGGCAATAATCACTCAGCCCAGTATACTACTAGTGGGAATACAAATTGATAGCCATACTTTTGAGAATATGTTCAATATATTCATACTATGCACAGTACTATAACTCAGTAACCTAAAACCTAGGTAGATATTCAGCAAAAACACACCTATTTGTACACTAAAAGGTATGTACAAATATATTTATAGAATCTCTATACACTAGAAACTACTCAAGTTTCCATCTATAGAAAAGCAAATAAACTGTAGTATATTCACAAAATACAATATTGAATAGCAATTAAAAAGAACAAAACACATTTAAAATCTGACTCCATAGACACAATGTTGATTTAAAGAACTGAGTTAAAAATATGTACAAAGTATATGGCTCTATTTATTCAAATTTAAAAACCAGGCAAAACTAAGCTATTAGCCCAGAGTGTACTTCCTGGGGGCGAGGGGGAGTGTAGTGAATGGAGGAAATGTTCTGTTTTTCAACTGGCTACTGGTACAAAAATGTCCTGTTCTTAAAATTTCATCAAGTTCTACAGTAACATATGTACATTCCTATATGTGTATGATACTCAATAAAATGCTTTTAAAATAGTAAAATATAAAAGTGTATGCTTATCTCCAAAAATATCTTGAAAAAAGCAAGGGGAAACATCCAAATGTTAGGGGAGAAATCTAACAGGTTCCTCATGTCAACATGATCACATGTTCAGGTAGAGAATGGAACAACTAACCTGACCTGACACAGGATGTCTGAGGAGCAATATCTCTGTCATAGATGACTGCAAAGGGCATTATAATAATTAATATTAACTCTGTTATAGGCCTGCCACTGTACTGAAGTTCCTTTCATCCACGTCATCTCATTCATCCTCACCAAAAACCCTATGGAGAGCACTATAATTTCTTATTTTGCAGATATATAAACTGAGGCTCAAATATGCTAAACTACTCATCTCAAACTGTTAGAAGATCCAAGATATGGATCATCACATACATGGGTCACCCCTGTCCCCTTGTGCCCAGACTGTCACCTAAGTGACCCTACTCATTGGCTCCAGGCAACCCCCTCCCTGCAGTGTTTGAGATGGCAATGATAAGTCCTCTGATGTTTATTTCTTCTCTATAGGTTTCAGGTTCATTTAGGTAATGTTCTTTAGTTGATTTGGAAAATATTTAGTAGTGAGAAGTCATGACAATATCTGGCTTCCCTTTCTCCCACACATGTGGCTAAGTTCCAATGAACCCAGCATCAAGGCTTCCAGACAGTCTGGACTCTGGAACTCGTTGGGACTATGGTTTGCCTATTAGAATTATCAATACGATCACAGGAGTAACCTGATTTCCTGCTTACTTATAGAATTTTCAAAAGGTTGTTAGGAAGACATGTTTTCTGAGTTACCAAAAAAGTGCATTTTCCCCCTTTTACTTTTTGATGTGCTGAGTATTGAACCCTGAGCCTCACTGCATTCTAGGCAAGTACTCTACCACTGAGATAGATCCTTAGTTCCTAAAATTTGCTTTTTTATTATGGAATCATATAAGAATATTTAGAATCAACATCAGCAAGGAAGAATATGGTCACTATATATTTACATAAATGATGTTTAGAAATAGACCTGGCTTTAAATCCCAGCTATGGACTAAACCCATTTTTAAATCTAATAAATGTGTAATGTACCTTCATCAAAGATTATGAAAATAATTGAGATAATGTAGAATACACTTAATTCAATCTTTGCCATGTATTATGCTTTTTCATTAGTGGTAAATACATACACACAAACACACACACAATTTATTGAGCATGCTATTCCTAACATCATGGATCATGTATACACAGGCACACGTGCACACTCACATTTACAGAATCAAATGTTTGTGATTTCTTAGTCTTTTAATAGCTATAGTAGAAAATCCTGCTTTTTGAAAGAATTTGGTCATGGTGATATGTTTTCTAAAACAGCTCAGACTTACAGAAAAAGTTAATAACTGAAAGGCAGTATAATAAGTAATATGAAAAGCAGCAAAATAGGTTCTAAAGACATGAGTGTCCAAATTCTGAGAGTTCAAAATGTATGAAATCTATCCAGCAGTATGTGTTTCTAGGCCACTTAAACAATTTTCATAATATATGTAACCTAACTTACATGCTATCTTACTCATTTGCAAAACACTTCCACACTTTGAGGTTAATAATCTCTTAACAGACTTATAGAAGTCTACAAGTAATGAGAACCTCTTAATCCAATGTCTTCCATTCTCTTTTAAGACTAAGAGAGTTGTATAGTCTTCCTTTACATTTTATATGTTCTCTTAAAGAAGGAGACATTCAGTTAGAAATTAGCCACAGCCACAGCTATGCTGGGCAAGCTAATTCCCAGCATAATTCAAGAAGACTCTGTTCCCTTATTCACTGGTGTTTAATGATGTTACTTCCTCATTAGTTCTCTTGCCCAACACAGAAAAATAATTAGACCCTTGAATATGGCAATTAAAAAGCAGCTATGCTGAGCTCTGGCACTTCTAGCAGACCAGCAGACTGTTCAGGAGAACTGTTGCCCTGTTGGCAAACTCCTAAAATGTTATAGAGCACTGTGAAGAAAAAAAAATATTTACATAAGATTTTAAATATTCTAAGTTTATGTTCCTAAAATGCATATACATGTAAGAGCTGACACTTTTTAATACTGCCCCTTTTCCTTTAACCTTGCACTGATAACTATTTCCAAGGTCTTTAAAGGCTACTCCTCTAGGATAACATAAACTTATAATAAAACTATACTTTTGTGACAAAAGCACCAGTGATCAAGTATATTTATATTATGAACACATACAACCTATAAAAATGCTATTTACTAGTCCCAATAAAAGTCTCTTGAAAAAGAAGCTATATATAGTTCCTCATCAGTTGGTTGTTCTCAATGATGCATATTAAGAGAAGATATTAGGCCAGGTGTGGTGCCACATGCCTGTAATCCCAGTATTTGGGAGGATGAGACAGGAGGATCACAGGTTCAAGGCCAGCCTCAGCAACTTAGTGAGACCATTAGCAATGTAGTAAGTCCTCATTTCAAAATTAAAAATTAAAAATGGCTGGGGGTATAGTCTGGAGGTAGAATGCCCCTAGGTTCTATCCCCAGTATAAAAAAAAAAACAAAAATGGAAGGAAGGAAGAAAGGGAGGGAGGGAGGGAGGGAGATATTATAGTTTGTGGTACAGAAGAAGTATAGCTATATCACATAAGCACACTTCAATCTCTGGACACATTAATATGGGTGAGACAATAATTTTCTGTTCTCTGAGCCACCCAGTTAGTGGCACTTTGTTATGGCAGTCCTAGAAAATTAATATAGGCACCATAGTTAATGAAGTCAACTATACATGAGAGGTGAATCCATCTAGAAAACCATGTTAACTTGACACAAATTGTGACAAAGAAGTTATTTTTGCTTGAATTAAAACTTTACTGCAGAATAGTCTCCTATCTAACTGCTATCTATGCAGCCTGTAGAGAGGCCCATGTGGTAGAATATGAGGGTCTCCTGCCAACAGCAAGTGAGCCATTCTGGCAGATCCTCCAGCCCTGGTTTTGCTTTTAGATTCCTGTAGTTCCTGCTGACATCCTGACTACCACTCATGAGAGATTTTGAGGCAGAGACCAAGCCATAACTGAACTCCTGGTCCAGAGAAACTGTGAGATAAATACTGAAAAATATATTTAACCAAGGGGGCGAAAGGTCTATACACTGAAAACTGTAAAATATTGATGAAAGAAAGTATAGGAGGATATAAATAAATGGAAAGATATCCAGTGTTGGTGGATTAGAAGAATTGATAGTGTTGAAATATCCATACCCAATGAAATCTATAGATTCGAGGCAATTCCTATCAAAATTCCAATGGCATTTTTCATAGAAATACAGAAAACAATCTTAAAATCTGCATGGAACCACACACACACACACACACACACACACACACACACACACAAACCTGATTAGCCAAAGCAGTTTTGAAAAATAAGAACAAAGCTGGAGACATCACATTCCTGATTTCAAACTATATTACTAATATAAATAACATAATCCTGGCATAAAACAGAACATAGACCAATAAAAAAAGAACAAAGAGTTCAGAGACAAATTCATAACTCATCTTTGACAAGAGTGCCAAGAATACAGAGTGGGGAATAAAGTATTGAGAAAACTGAATATCCATATGTAAAATAATGAAATTGGATCCTTATATCATATACAAAAATTTACTCAAAATTGATTAAACACTTAAAGATCTAAAAACCACAAAAATGCTAGAAGAAAACATGGGGAAAAGCTCCTTGACACTGGTCTTGACAATAAGCTTTTGGGTAACACACCACACCAAAAGCACAGGCAACAAATGAAAAAATAAACAACTGTGACTACATCAAACTAAAAGGATTCTTCTGTACAACAAAGGAACCAAACAACAAAATGAAAAGACAATCTACAGACTGGGATAAAACATTTTTAAATATTTTTAAATCATGTATGTGATAAGACATATAAGGAACACACAACTCCATAACTAAAAAGGAAATAACCCAGTTAAAAAATGGGCAAAGGTACTTAACAGAAATTTTTCCAAAGAAGATATACAAATCTTCAACAAGTGAAAAGATGCTCATGATCACTAACTTTAAGGGGAATGCAAATTAAAACCACAACGATGTATCACCTCACATCTGTTAGGATAACTATTATCAAAAAGACAAATGATATTGGGTAGGATATTGGGTATTGGATAGGTTATGGAGAAATTGGGAAATAGTATATAGCCGGTAGGAATGTAAATTAAGACTGTTTTTATGGAAAACAATATGTGGGCTCTTCAATAGAAATGCCATATGATTCAGCAATCACACTTCTGTGTGTGTATACATATACATACATATATATATATATATAAATATATCCAAAGATAATGAAATCATTATCTTGAGGAGATATCTGTACCCTATGTTCATTGCAGTATTATTCATAATAACCAAAATATTAAAACAATGCAAGTGTCCACTGATGAAAGAATGGAAAGTAAAGCTTGATTATACACACACACACACACACACATACACACACACACACACACAGTGTGTTTGTGTATAAATACAATTGAATATTATTCAGCCATGAATAATAGTCTAATAATACACATGAATAATATTCAAGAAGAAAATTCTGCCATTTTCGACAACAGGGATATGAACCTGAATGACATTCTGCTAAGTGAAATAAGTCAGACACAGGAAGACCAATGTATAATTTCTTTTATATATGGAATCCAGAACTTATACCCATGGAAGCAGAGTATAGATCTAAGGGTTGTCAGGGGTTGGGGACTAGGGGAAATGGGAAGATATTGGTCAGAGAGTAACAAAAAATAAACTGTGAGATAGTAAATATTTGTTGTTTCAAGATGCTAGTTTTGGGGGTAAATTCTTGTAGAGAAATATCTAATTAGTATGTCTGATACTCTTTTTCCCTTATCATTTTATAATTCAGTTGGAAATTTTCATAGCAAAAACCCATTTTCCAGTCTCCTGTGCTAGTATAATTGACCCTGCAGCATGGTGATGGCAATGAACTACACACAGCAATTTGCAGAGGATTCCTAGGAATATTTTGATTTCCTGGTAAATGTTCTTTCTTGCATCCTACCTCAATGGTAGGTATGGTGGCTAATGTTGCAACAACCGTCTCACCTCTAGTGGGAAAATCCCAGATAATTTTACTGATTTTGACTTTGGTATATTGAATTGCTAAAGAAATGCCAGAAATGGCCTGCCTGTGGACTTGTTATACAAAGAGAAGCATTCTAGTTTAAGCCAAATTCTGATCAGCTTTTTTCTTACCAGCAATCTTTACTGAAAAAGCTACATTTCTATTTTATATCATTTTGGGAGTTCTGACATTGCTTCTCTTTTTATTCTCAGAAAACTATATTTACTCACAGTCATTAATTTATTTGAAAAATATTTAGAAACTGATTTTTTACGTACATTTTTTGTCATCCAAATTGTAAGTACAGATAAAGAATTATTAGAAGAAGAAAAAAGGAACAGGAAAAATGAAAAGAAGGAAGAGGAAGAAAGGGATAGGAAGGAGGCCAAGATAAAAAAAATAAACAAGTAGAAAGAAAATGGTAAAGGGGAAAAGTACATTTTCTAAAAAGCGTGTGAAAAGAAGTTGGTGTGAAGATTGTTAAAAGAGTCTAAACATTAAAATGTAAGAACCTTTGCTGTCTCTTTCTAGGATGTCAGGTAGTTTTCAACATATACACGATGAGCTTGTTGTAAGCATAAATTCCTATTCTTACTGTTTGAACTTTGATATTAAGCAATAAAAGCCTGAACCTGAGATGTTGTTGATAACTGTCTTTCCTGAAAGAAGATATAGGGTGATAATGAATTGAACCTTTGAAAACACAGAGTGAGTTTTTTCAGGTTTTACATATTTTATGGAATACTTACAAAAGGAAATTACTTAAACTACACAAAATGTGTGTATGTATATACACACATACACACTTTCTTCATTTTTTAACTAAAACTTTTACAAAGATGAAAAACATACTTGAATTTTGGGGGAGCTGTGTCATTACAGACTTTTGGAGACTTCAGAATTCTCCCCTATGGGACAACACTGTCTGGGGTGGCCCCAGACTCCTCAGCAGCCCTATGGCTCTCCTTCCCAGACAGCAATGTAAGATGCAGTGACAAAAATAACACACACATACATATAGCTGGATGTGTAAATATTCCAAAGAAAACAAATACTAAATTTATTGGTAACACAAAGGTTTATTTTAGGGTATAGTATATTGTGACATGCATACAAAATGTGTCCTATACTTTTAACAGAAAGAGAAGAAATGCCAAATTTAAATTTCTAAAGCTCTCTACAAGTCACCTGTGAAAATAAAATCCTCTGGGGATTTTTGTTCTTCTACTTAAAAAACATTACCTTCCATGGAAAAAAGCCCAGTATCATGTTTGAAGTTTCCTTTCATTATGAATGGGCAGTTTTATTAATTAAATCTATATAATTCAGGGTTTGTCAGAGAAACAAAACTGATAGGAATTGGCTAATGTGATTATGGAGGTTGAGAAGTTCCATGATCTGCCACAAACAAACTGGAGATGCAGGGAAGCTCATAGTGTGGTTTTGAGAACTGGAGGGATGAACGTTTTAAGTCTAGTCCCAGTCCAGTGCAGAAAACTAAACCAGTCAGACAGAGAACTAATTCTCTCTTTCATCAAATTTCTATCAGGATCAGGCCCTTAATGGGTAGGATGATGCCTACCCACACCTGAGAGGGCAGTCTGCTTTGCTCACTCCACCAATCCAAATGCCAATACCACCAGAAATACACAGACATACTCAGCATTAATGGTTAGCCATTAATGAGGTAAATCAAGTACCCTGTGATGTAATCAAGTTGACACATAAAATTAAGCATAGAATATTCAGTAAATATAAACATAAGTATAAATATAAAAGTAAATAACTGAAAAAAATGTAGCATATGTGACACATATCTGTATGGCTCCGGAGTTAACCTGCTTGATTCATATCCTAAATCTAGCACAAGTTATACAACTGACAACAAATACATATCTTCTCTGAGCTTTAATTTCTTCATCTATAAAACAGAGAAAATATGGTGCCTACCTCATAGACTATATTGAAAATTAGGTAAGTAAATACATGTGAAATATTTAGAAAATGTCTGGAGCATGGTCAGCATCCAATACATTTAATTATTATTTTGTGAATACTGACCTAGTAATGAAATGTTCTAGAACTGAACATCACCTGTGTAGGTTTGACAAGCAAATAGAAAAATAAGTGAAAAATGTAGGGTAACAAGTCCAAAAGTATGAATACACAAGAGCTATTTGAACCTCAGAAAAAACACATGCAGAACAACCACAGTTTTTATATTTGTATTTCAAAGATTTTTTTCTTTTTACAAAGCTGAAAAAAGAAATCCTAAAATTAGAATAAACCACCCATAGAAAATAAACCCCCCTACCTCCCTCTTTTGCAGTCCCCTATTTGGACATATATTTGTCATTGTAAATAACTTTCTTTCCTTTTATGACATAAGTAATACTAATGCAAAATACAAAATAGCAAATGCATATGTGAAGGAAAAAATAAATGCTAGCTAAAGTTCCACAACCCAGAGCTAAATATTGATAGTGATTTGGTGTGTGCCCTTGTATACCATTTTCTATGCATCTTTAATAACTTAAATAATAAAAATTTAATATCCATATCTAACCACATAGTCTTACTGTTTGTAATCTCTCTTTTATTTAGAATTCTATGAAATGATTTTTATGTGAATAAATATAATTTTATGGCATTATTTTAAATGGCTAGTTCTTATGAATTTTTCAAAATTCTCTCAAGTAACCCTTATATTGGGCATTTAATTAGAGTCTGAATTTTCTCTATTATGAACAATGCTGATTGTCTCTTGCAACTAATAGTTTTTCATATGCTAGAAATAAATAATTTTAAGCATTTAGCACATGGCACAGCTGTACTCCAGAAATGGTACACCTTGTGCTGTTTGAGTGCTTCTAATGGGTCTCTATGGGTATCTAGAAAATAACCTCAAACCAGATGTGCATGTAAGATTGCTCCAAAATGGTGAGAAAAAATGTACAGCTAAAAAGCCAAATGGATCCCAGAACCACTTTTGAGCATTTTGGCAGATCCAGTGAATGACTTGATCGGATGCAGTACAGGAACAGGAACTAGAAGAGTTAAAACTGAAAGCTGACAGATATTTATAGAGCAATGCATCATTGTTCCAGTTTAAAGCAAGAAAATTGTATGAATAATTCATTCCCCCCCAACAAAAGAAAAATGTTTTTACACTTTCAAATAGGTGTTAAAATAGGAACTGTTTTGCCAAAAGTAAATAAGTGGAGTGTAAATTTCTCTTTCTGCCAAGACAGAAGAGATTCCATATTACAGCTGCATAAGGAAATAAGATGCACTATCAGACAATATCCCACAGGAACTACCTCTTTGCATTAAGAAGTTCAATGAAAACCCTGGATCAGCACCCAACCAATTCTGTTTAATATTTATGTTACATGAAGAATGACTATCCTGGGGTCAGAACTTCTCTTTTCTAACTGCTTTGATATAGACACTATCTTATGGGTGAAACATACCTTTTTTGGTAAGCTGATCAACAGTTAGATCTTAGAGATACCACTCATATCCTAGAAGGAGGCTATTTCTAAAATGAGGACTAAGGTCTCACTATTAATAATAAACTAAGAACTCTGTCTTAAACTCTCTTCTGGTTCTAAACACAAGCATCCCTTTATCCTATTCTTGAATTTCAAAACCCAAAAGAGACTGCTCCCCTCAATTCCATTTTTTGAAAAGTAAGTTCAAGGTACTCTGGGGATGTTAGTTAAAAAGGTACTATTCCTGGAATTTTCTGATGTTGATGGTTGTTTACCCAGTAAGATATGCAATCAAATACTCTCTTAAAAGAGGAAAGATTTACATCTGGGTAGGTCTTAGGATTCCATAAGGTCCATTTGAGAACAGGAAAATCAAACTAGCATCAGTTCCCAACATAAGGAATATTCACATACAGCAACCCCAGGAGATAAGTCAGACAAGTGTGGTTAGCTCAATTTAAGCAGGGAAGTAGTGGAGGCTCAGTAAGATTAAATGGGTTTGAAAGAGCAGAATAATAAATGGTAAACTCAGAGTCAAACCTACTCTTTTTATATGTATTGTCTCCAGGCTAATTGATGCTCAGTATCTTATCTACTATCTGCCAAGACTTCAAACAAAGTGTCTGTTAGCACATTACTTTTTACTCGTATTTCTTTTTTTTAATAATTTTGTTGGTGCACTGTAATTATAAATCATGATGAGGTGTAGAGTGATAGGAACATGCATGCACACAACTTGGTGTGCTTCCCTTGGTGTGATAGGAACATACATGTACACACTTGGTGTGCTTCCCTCTGGGTCCCACCTGACTCTCCCCTTCCCCATACATGTCACTGAGACTGGCATTGATAATTTCTTATATGTAAGAGCATTATTTAAACTGTTACCTTCATTACATCTCCTTCCCCTCTCTTCCATCCCCTAAAATCCTCCACTGCTCCTTTGGAGTCTCTACTCCTTTAAAGTTGCTCTCAATCATCATTTTCAATGTATTTACCTGCAATTGGTTTCAGCTATTGTTTGCCTTAAAAATAACAAAAACC
Source organism: Glis glis (assembly GCA_004027185.1). NCBI lineage: Eukaryota > Metazoa > Chordata > Mammalia > Rodentia > Gliridae > Glis > Glis glis. Next base: position 30,750 of record PVJS01005351.1, on the reverse strand, counting down.
AATCCAATTATGGATAATTCTTGACCATGCCTATTGGTTGTCATTCCAATGACTTAATGAGAGACATATAAATATCATTTATAGTCCAGTTAAATTTGTATGCTCAGAGTCAGATGTGGTGGTGCATGCCTGCAATCCCAGTACTTGGGAGGCTGAGACAGGAGGATCCAGGTTAGCCTCAGCAATTTAGCAAGACTCTCAGCAACCTAGAGAGACCCTGTTTTGAAACCAAAAATAAAAAATGTTGGGGGTAGCTGGGCGTGGTGGTGCACGCTTGTAATCCCAGTACTTGGGAGGCTGAGACCGGAGGATCTGGGTTCGCGGCCAGCCTCAGCTACTTAGTGAGGCCCTCCGCAACTTAGTGAGACCCTGTTTCAAAATAAAGAATAAAAAATAGGCTGGGCTCAGAGGTAGAATGCCGCTGAGTTCAATCCCCAGTACTGCAAAAAAAAAAAAAAAAAAAAAGAAAAATGTTGGGGGTGTAGCTCAGAGGTAGAATACCTTGGGTTTAAGTTCACACTTTAATGAATCTAAAAGTTGTTTTGAATATAGGACAACACAAATGGGGGAAAAAGATATTGTTTTCCTTTGCATTAACTACTGTATCCTTAACTGGAATGATGAATTAACACACCCTTTTGCTTGAACAACAAGCTCTTTGAAATAGTTGAACTAAATTAATCTATTCTACATAAGGTCCTTAGAGCAGTGTCACTTAGGTATTCTCAGCATCAAACATTAACAATAACTTTTCTTTTTCTTTCTATATCTACTGAACCTGAAATATGCTTCAGCAATCATTATTTTTTTTACCTATTATTCACACAGTTACTGGTTAATGCTCCCAGGATACTGTGAGATTTATATCCCTCCTATGTCAAAGGACTTCTCTAATTTTTTTCTACATTTAGGCCTCTTTTTCTATCTGGAGCTGCCATACAACTTGCCTTTTACTCCCATGTATTCATTTTAACAGTACTCCCAGAACTATCATTTGGTTTCCTTTTTTGCAGCCAATAATAATCAAAGCTGAGTGCCAGAGCAGAAGTAATAATAGACAGAAGAACCATGGCAGAATAAATAACTTAGGAGAGCTACTCTAAATGAGGGATATACAGCATGGGTGATGGTCAAATACTCATTGGTTGAGAGTATAAGTCAGCACTCCTTATACAGAATCGACAGACTTCCTATGAGGGAAAAAAAATCCCATAATCATTACATGTTTAATTAATTAATTTATTTATTTTTTGCGGTACCGGGGATTGAACGCAGGGGCGTTCTACCTCCGCACTACATCCTTGGCCCTATTTTTTATATTTTATTTTGAAACCGGGTCTCACGAAGTTGTGGAGGGCCCCACTAAGTAGAGAGAGAGAGACAGGGAGAGAGAGAGAGAGAGAGAGAGAGAGAGAGAGAGAGAGAGAGAGCTGAGGCTGACCGCAAACCTGGATCCTCCAGTCTCCACCTCCCAAAGTGCTGGGATTACAAGCGTGCGCCACCACACCCAGCCTTAATTTACACACACACACACACACACACCCCACACATAATTTTAAATATAAGTACAGTTAGTGAGATAATTATCTTTATAGTAAATAAGAAATAAAGGGACAGTACTGGAGAAAGTATCAGCTATGTGACCCTGAAGAGGCAGTGTGGAAGAGGCAAAGCACTCTGGACTGAGGGGGTTTCCTCTACCTGTGGGCCTCTCCCGCTGTCTAGGTCATTTAACTTCTGTGACACAGTAGACTGAAGGTTTTCAAAGTGGACTTTGAAGCATCCAACGTTCCAGGAGCCCACACACAATAGTGACTATGGGAAAGAGCCATGGGTGTTCTCATGTGGACTCGGACTTTCAGCTAACTTCATCCAGAAAAAAATATATTTCACATACTGATTTATTTTAAAGATTTTATTTGAATATAGGTTTCTAAAACTTTTTGAAAACATATAAAAATTAATCACAATGATACCTAGAGTCTCCTTCGACTCTAATATTTTACTACCTGATTCTCCTGGAAGAGAAATGAATAAATCCATTCTCACCATCACAAGCAATCCTGTCTGCCAGCTTCTGATGAGTTACTGACTTAGCTACTCGTAAGACTGGCAACATGTTATTAACATAGTCATACAAGATCAGTGGCCCCCAAGTTATCTGATGTTTCACTTTTCAATAAAAAGACAGGAAGAAAAAAAGTCCACTGATGAGGTGTGTCAGTAGGAAAAAATACAGTAGGGGGACAGTCACAAGAATATAGGGAAATGGAGCTTTCAGTCCTCTCCTTATACCAGGACTGTTTCTGTCAACTCTGGTATGTCATCAGAAAGAGAGAAAGACAAAGGGAGTGTGTATGCTGTGGCTCCCATTCGAAGCTCAGTAATATTCTAGGCCAGAACTAGGAATTTGGGACAATACTTGCTGGGTCCAGTTTCAACTGGGATGTGTAGCAATGATAACCTCTTGCCACCAAGATTCAAGAAACTTTTTTCAGATAATTGAGAACAACTGAGGATCCACTGAGGTACTTGCCAGTCCTAACAAAGGGTAGTTCAAAAGCAACACTGTGGAATGGGTCAACCATTCCCATGGCTTGTCAGAGTTTCTCTCTCCCACAAGAGCATACTAGAGCATGGAAAAATGAAAAGACATAAAGACCATGTATTAGTCAGAAATCTGTCAAGAAACAGCATCTCTCTGAATGCATAGAGGCTGCAGTTAATGAACTCTTTTGAATGTGTAGGTAGGCTTCAGGCAACCAGAAAGCTATCTCAAGGCACCAAGAGTGGGAAGCAGTTTCTCCCTTGTGCCTGGGACTGCAGGCACAAGGGAGAAAGTGCTACTGGAGGCTTGGGGGTGCTGGCCCCATGAAGAAGGGGACTGCAGACAAGAGCTGTAGTCCTTTAGCAATAAGCCTCTGCCAGAAATGGGATCCAAAACCAGGAAGAAGAGGGAAGAAATACCCCAACCTTCTCCTTCCCTCTTATCTCTTGCCAATGCCTCACTGTAAATCAAAGGGCAAGGGAGTCAGGCAATGCACATCAATGCAGTCTAAACACATCAGCCTCTTAGGACAGACTGGGGTAGAGATGGATCTGGGGTATATGCATGTGTGGTAAGGCAACTGGAATATATTCATCCCAGATCTAAGTCCAAGAAAATACACAAACGCTTATGTGAAATTTGCCAGCCTTCTCATGGGATACCAGGTTTGAAAACTTTGAATATATTAATAACTTTCAAATTTTTATCTTGAAGCTATAGTTATCTTTTCCCCAAGACTCAGTTTTACATACACAACAACCTATTAGATATCTTCTCTCAGATATACAATAGGTATTTCAAAATCAGGTGGCTAAAAACAGAAGTAGTTAACGTCCTCTTCTCTTCAGACCTATTCCTTCTCACAGATTCCCTTTTCTATGAACTTTAACCAACCTGGTCAGATAAATCTAAATCTTTAACTCCTTTTTCCCTTCAGTCTTCAAATCCCCTCAGTGACTCAATCCTGTTAATACCATCTTCTAAATGTCTCAGGAGCTTATCCTTTTATTATCAATGGTTATCTCTGCTTTTTTTATACAGATTTTCATGGTCCCAAACCTGGACCACTGTCCCTTCACATGCTTTCCCTACCTCTTACCTCTTCCCCATCAATCTATTTTCTGTGAAGTCATAGCTGCTTTTTAAAAAACCCATCATGTCACTCCCTTAAAACTCTTCATCGTCTTCCTTTTGGAAACCAAAATCCATCCATATTCAACTGCATACACATGAGCTCCGTCTACACTGCTTCTCCATGATCCTGAAACTCTAGCAACACCAAATGAGTAACAGGATTTTTTTTTTTCATCTTTGCATCTCTTTTGAATACCTTTCTCTCAGCTTCACCTCCAATGGCCTGGTGAGTTTTTGTTCACTTTTTATTTCAAAATAATTTTGAAATCACATTAAAATTTCACGAATAACACAAAAATCTCCTATACATAGTTATACTTTTATTCATTCCTACACTCACACTTTTATTCTAACCTACACTTTTATTCATTCCTCGACATTTATTTCCAGGATCACTGTCTCTGGTTCCTAACCCCATTCTGTGAAGCTCATTTTCTCCCTTTCTCTGTGATCTCTTATTTTTCTGCTCTGTATTGTGATTGTACTTCCTACCTTATTCTGTGCTTTGTTTACCTGTCTGTCATTTAATAGGCCCAGTTCCACACTGACATGGGCAATGCATTACTAGGGTCTACTGCAGAGCTTACCTTCAGTAGACACCCAAGAAATAGTGTCTAGGGAGTGAGTGAGAGCCCACTCCCATGATCAAAAGTAAAATAAGACAACAAGCGGGTGGGTTTTGTGTTTTTGCTTTGGTGTACTTTTTTGCCACCTTATAAATTGAGTCAGTGCCACTAACTCTTATCTATCCAAAAGAGCAGAGGAAAAAGAAAGAATCTGTCACTCTGTGAAGAGATACTATGACCCCACTCTTAGGTGAGTCTCTTCTAAGCTTATATAGACACTTGAGAAGAGATATGTTCGAGAGCAAGGAATTTCTAATGTGCTACATGACAGACTAAGTGGAGGGTTGTGCTAAAAGTGTAACACAGGCCCTGGCAGTTATGGAAGTGACTGTCAATCTCTCTTGGGGAAGGCTGTGGATACTTTATAGAGCTAATAAAGGTCCCAGGTAAGGAAGTGAGCAGCCTCATCAGCAGGAGGCCCTGAAAGGGGCAAGAATTCCAGGTCACCTTCATCATCAAAAGGCCTAGTGGGGGATGCCTTATACATCTACCCACTTCAATGGGATGGGAAAACATTTGTGTTAACATGGTAGTGATTCAGGTTGCAGCAATTCACTTGTGAGAAAAATGCCTACGTACTTACTGATCCATCTTAATTGTTGACAAAATTTCCTTTGATATATAGGAGCCTGAATGCTTGCAAATTGCAAAGTAAGGAGCTCCAGGTTAGTGCGTGGGGACTACAAATGAGCACCTTAGACCCAAGGGCAACTAGGGTGTTTTTTAAAATAAGCTCATCACTACAGCTCTATCAAGTGGAAACCACATTTTAGATTGGTAGCCTCAAAAAGGCAGAGGAAAAACTCCCCAGGAAAGGAACCCAAGGAATACAGAACAAGTGTCAGGTTCAGCACTCTTGGCTTTGCTCTAGCATATCAATGAGCTGAAACAGCTATCTCATAATAAGGTCCAGGGAATAACAAAACAAGTTTAAGAGAGGACTACTTTGGATGAAGGGGCAGTAAATCCACTAACATAATATATAAAATTCTGAGTGTTCACAAAAATGCAACAAAACACTAGCATGAGTATGATGCTGGCAACTATGTGAGGAATTTGCCAGCCATTTTACCTTCGACACACATATCATGACTCAGATGTTAACAATATACAGCCATGGGAATGTTCCAATAGATTGCATCCAGAAAGCAAGCCAGGCTTCAGCAAGTGCTTACTGGGAGTTTACTTGCTTGGTGGTTTTTTATAGATATGTAAGGCAATTTCCTATTCCCAAGAATCCCATTCTCAGGATTCAGGGCAGAAATCTTAACAGTAAACAAGTAAATTCAATCAAAAAAGAAAACAGGATTTCCAAAAAAGAAAATCAGGAAAGGTCCCAAGGAGAAAGAAGCATCTGAGATGAAACTACAAAGTGAAAAATTTCAACAAACCGAGTTGCGAGACGAAGAGGTATCAGCTAAACAATGAGGAAGAGTTCCAAAAACAGGGCAGCTAACCACCTCCGCACTGCAGAGGAATCCAAGGGAATAGGAACAGAGAAAAGACTGTGAAACTTTGGACAAAAGACATCTCTAGCTACTTCAATAAAAGCAGTTTCAGGAGAGCTGAAGAAAGAGCTCAATTTTGAACAGTTGAGATTGTAAGTTGCTCTAGAAAGGTGATAAATAAAAAGTAGAGATTTGAGCTTGCAGTTGTTGAGTGGTAAAAAGAAAGAGAGGAAAGGTAGAAAACATTGAGAGAAGGCAGAGACAAGTGAAAGGCATCTGTTCTTTTTACAGGTGGGATAAAAGAGAACTGAGAGTAACACAGAGGAAGGAAGACCCAAGGAAAAAGAATTAGCCCAGGGATGGTGTGTGCTCGGGAATGAGGTCCTAAATGCAACTGGGATTGAAGGATGAAGAGGAACCACACTATATTTTGTTTTAAAAATTAACTCATGATTTAGAGGACTATGCTCAGTAATAATAAACAACAAGTATGAAGAATTTCCATAATTATATTAAATGGCTGAAAATAATAAGAACATTAATTACTTCTTTACTATGCACTTGGTGCTCAGGCTCAGCACTTTACATTTGTAATACAACTTTGAATCATTTCTGCATATTTCCAGTATCAGATATTCCTGGAGTAAGTTAGAGCTACAGTTTTAAAAGTTTAAGTATGACCAAGATTGCAAAAACCAAAATCATCAACACTTTGAAAAAGAAAACTGCCATCAACTCAGGACCCTCCTGCCCCTCACGCTACCCAACTCTGCGAGCGATGGAGGGGCGATGCAATCCAATACCCCTCATCTGCGATAATCTTCCCCCAGGAGTTCTGTGCCGCACATGAACCCTCCATGCCCCTCGTGACTGCAGTAGTTTATGGCTCATTTAGAGCCAGCTCAGAAAATCTCAACACCCACAGTACTTCCCTTAATCAGGCTGTCCTCTGCCTCGGTCCTCATTCATTTACCTTAGGAATATCGATCTTCTTATTCTATCTTTTGCTCTTCCTTTCTTCTTTTATTCATTCTATTTTTAAATTGAAAAGGAACTTAATCCTGGCTGGTAAATAGAAGAATACCTACCATTAATGATGTATTCACAAAAAGAAGGAAGAACTCATGTATTATGGAGTGAAATTATACAGTACAGTAAGTCCTACTCCCTTTAAATATATAAAGAATTTCTCTCTAGAGTCTACATGTGCATATGTGTACATCTTGATCTTCTAATTTTACCAGTTTTGTCTTGAAAATTGAAATCAGGTAATTCTTTCTTTCTGTTTTAAGATGTAAAATAGTAATTTCTGCAACTTCTCACTGTCAGTGAATATTATTCCTTCTACACTATGGGCACAACAGATTTTATGAGCTAACCTAAGATCCTAACCAGCATTTAGAAACTTGATTATTCATGAAAATAAATTCTACACTCTAAATGACTAATCTATAAATACACCTTTGTAGCACAATTTCTTTGTATGTTGGAAACTGTCTGAATATGAAAATATATTATGATATTGTTATGCAAATGATGACAGAATATCTAACTAAACATTAAGGATGCCACTTCCAAGGTCATTAATTAATTTTTATACTAGATTAGTTATTCTATCAAACACTCTTATTTCATATTTAAAATATGCAGTTTCCTATGCTGTTGAAACTGCTTAAGAAAATTAATTCAAATATAAAATATATAAACATATCAAGATTGTAAGATCTTCCCAAGGTCCAGTTTTGATGTGCCTAATAGTATATCAAAAACACTTTCTAAATTCTCCTGTTGTGCTTATGATTTGAAAATTACAATGAGCCAGACAAGCAATCTATACAGTAATTAATGAATTAATAACTTACTTCCTTTCAAAAAGTGACTCAAATCAGCTTAGCAGAAAGCTTATAATTAAACAAGATACAATGAATTAAATATGAACAAGAAAAAGAAGAAGAAAAGTAATATAGCAAAAGTAGGTAGATTCATGCACTGATACATGACATGACATGAAATACTGAAACTATCAGTGGGCCCTGGATTTGGTTCCTAGAGTTCTAGAAGGCAACATAAAACATACACACACACACACACACACACACACACACACACACACACACAGAGAGAGAGAGAGAGAGAGAGAGATACCAAGAGATCATTAACAATATTCAGGGTTTAAAAAGTAAAAACTATCCAAATGGTATTTATCTAAGGATTAAAATAATTAATTCTGATTTTGAAATCCTAAAGATATTCTCAGCATTTGCAAGCATATTCTAAGAATAATCCCAATGAAAGGATCCACAGTGCTGGGACTCACATTCTGTCCACACTAGCTAATGGCAAGACTCTATAGTCTAGTTGGAAAAAAAAAAACTAGCTCCATGGGAGGCAAACTCATGTCAAAAGGAATGGATCCCAATGGACCCCTGCTCAGTCACAAATTGTTTCACAGCATCTATTATAATACATGTACTAACTACCTTTTGGTGAATTTTCCATAAATATTCAGTCCCAGTTTATGTTTTAAAAAGTACTGAGCATCACCAAATGCACAGGCTTGCAGGCTTGGATCTGGCTACTGGATGTGGACAGGGAAATGTAGCACTGCATCCTTTAATAATCAGGGAGGCTCAGGGAAGCATCCTGGATATGAAGTTGCCATAGAACAATACTTCTGTTTCCCACAGTAAGTTCTAAAATTATGCTACAATGGACAATGCTATTATAAACACTGAGGTGAACAGCAGTGCACGCTATACAAATCCAGTGGTACGAGTGATCTGCTGATTAAACAAAAAGCACATGCAGAAAAGGACACAATAGAAAATGGAAGTTATCTATGCAAAATTTGATCTTAAAAATCAGACATCAGTGAAATTATATACATATATGTGTATATATATATATATATATATATATTACTTTAAAAGAACCATATTGGTGAGAATATTATGCTAAGTGAGATCAACCAATCTCAGAAAGTGAAGGCTCATATGTTTCCTCTCATATGTGGAAGCTAGAGGGAAAATAGGAAACAAGAGGGACTTCAAATCTAGGCATGGTGGTGCACGCTTGTAATCCCAGTACTTTGGGAGGCGGAGACCGGAGGATCCGGGTTCAAGGCCAGCCTCAGCTCTCTCTCTCTCTCTCTCTCTCTCTCTCTCTCTCTCTCCCTGTCTCTCCTCTCTCTCTCTCTCTCTCTCTCTCTCTCTCTCTCTCTCTCTCTACTTAGTGAGGCCCTCCACAACTTCGTGAGACCTGGTTTCAAAATAAAAGTATAAAAAAAAAATAGGGCCAGGGGTGTAGCGCGGAGGTAGAACAGCCCTGTGTTCAATCCCCAGTACCACAAAAAAAAAAAAAGAGGGACTTCAGATAAACGAGGAGAGAGACCAATAGAATACTGGAAGGGGACTGGAGGAGAGAGGTGGGGAGGGAAAATAGGAGAATTAGGGAAGAAAACAGTTCGAATAATATTATGTGCATATATGAAGGTATCACTACCAATCTCACTAACATGTACAGGGACAGAGGAGGGGGAAGCAGGTTGAGAGACAGGAGAAAATATACCAAGTGATGTATGCATGTATGTTTGTATGACTTTGAATACCACTATGATGTATGATTACAATGTACCAATAAAAGTATAATAAAAAATACAGATTCTTGGTCACCATTCCAGATTATAAATTGTAATTTCCAAAGTAGAAAACTTGAAGAAGAAAATAAAAAAAGGAACCATATTGATTTTCTTTAATAAGATGACTACTCAAGGAAATAACCTTGTTGTCCAAATTTGTACCTAGTAATCTTGTGAAACTAAATGGAATTTCCTCTTCTAAATGCCTAAATACATTTCAGAATATTACAGCTATGAATTTCAAATTTATCTAAACAGTGCTTTTTTGTTTTGTTTTTCAGTTTGCTATAGAGAAGTAAAATATAATAAATGAAGGTTTTTGATGTACTGTCATTGTGATTTCCTTTTAAAATTTTAACCATGTTACTCATTTGCTAAATTCCCCTAAATCTTTGTATTACTTTTTTATTTTCATTATGATAAAGACAATAAATGAAGGAAAGCAAACTACAAAATACAACTTTCTTTTCTTTCAGATATCGAATTCAAAACTGTCATCTTTTGCAATAAATTTACAAGACAGTATATTGTCAACATTTACTATTTAAACAATGTATTTTTGTTTTTATGCATTTGTTAGAAAAGTCTTCATGAAACTGGGAACATGTGAGCTAGTGCCTCATCCAATCAAGACTGGGGAAATAGGTCAGTCACTAACCACAAAGGGGGGCTTGACAAGCTTCTACATTATAGTTGAATTTAATTTATTGTTTTGTATTAGCCTACCATGTGCTCTTCAAATTATGAATAGTAGGGATATAATAAATAACCAAGATAGATAAGATTCCTACTGTAATGCAGCCCACAACCTATGTGAAAGGCCAATACATTTTTTTTAATCATAGACTGAGTTGAATGCGATGAGAATGGTAAACAGATTCTGAGAGAAGATTAAGATGGGATATTGAATTCACATAGGTGGTAAGTCAAAGTCACTCTAATAAAGGGATATTCTTAAGCTTAGACCAACAAGGAGAATCAAGTATGCAAAAAGTGGCCTAGAAGAGGAAACAGAAAGCAAAATATAGAGTAAGAAAAAGTCCGATGTATTTTAGAACTCATGGGAGACCTAGTGGTGAGAATCAGTGAGCAGTGGAGAGAGAGGCAGGAAAGAGCTCTGATCCCTGGAATGATCAAGTCATAAATGGCCACAAAAGTCTTAATAACATTATGGATTCTATTCTAAAGAAATGGAGTGGGGTGGGAAAATCACAGGGCTGCAAGAAAGTGGCAAGGATAAAGGCACTACATTTAGAAAACAGAACAAAATAATGAAACTAAGTCTTGCTTAATGACTCAAGACGCTTGGTAAGTCTTAAGAGGTCATTTCTGGAAGATACAAAAACTTAAGTTAAACAAAAATCAATAACATTCACTGTCATATACAATAAATGCTTTGTTTTAAATATGGACAATCTTGGATTTTTTGAAGCTTTTCCTATTGATAGATTATTTCTTCTTAATTTCATACATGCTTACCCACAGGCCTCTAAGATTCTTGGAACTATCTCTCCCCCCCCAAATAGAATACATATAGAAAAGTACAAAGGATAATTATTAAATGCTCTATTCATACTATTAACAGTTTTGAATTTTTCAGGTTTACTCACTTTAGCAATGATGTTCATAAAATGCACCTTTTACTAACTTTTGACCCTCTCAAAAGCAAGCTAAGTAATACTATCAAAAACTCGGACTCATTTTCCTGATAGAAAAGACTATAAAGATACTTTAGTAGACTTTGTTAATCAAAATTATATGTAGCCAATGCCCATGAGGTCTGCAATTCTCAGGCCATTTTACTTATAACTGAAGAACATGTATAGGAGACTGTTAGGAACATCTGTCTGATTTAAACATCATATATAGTATTCTCAAGTACATGAGACCAGAAATGTGCCCAATGGGGTGACATCATCCAAAATGCCTCAGAGGAGGATGGTGAGAACATGGCTGAGGTCACCTCATCATAAATGGTCCCAAACCTGAAGTGATCTCATCTAAAATGGCTCCAGGCTGGAGTGGTGATAATATGGCTGAGGTAACCTAATATCAAATAGCCCAAGGCCCAAGTGGGGAAGTCAGGAGAAGAGAACAAACTCTCCCAATGTGATGGAGTTTTGGTTGAAGTGTACTTCACTGTGGTTTCTCCACTGCCCTAATTTCAGAGATGACCTCACATACAGATCGAAGGATGAATCCTAGAGTCATCGCCCATTATGGCAGAACCTGGGATTTAATTGCTGAGCAACTGTCAGCTGACAAGAAGTAACCCAAGATTGCTTTTACTTAGTATAGCTGTATCTAGGATCATGGAACTGACCTTAAAAATATCTTCATGAAACATTTGTCTGCAAAAACCAAAATAAAGTCCCCCAAATTGTTTCAAGTTTCATTTTCAGCTCAATAAAAACTATAATCTTGAAGTTTATATTAGTCCACCATACCCTTGGAATTCCTCAAGAAAAATAATTTTACCAAAAACTGTGTCATATTTGGGATTTTGTAGGTCCTAGAATGGCAGATGTTCTCTGATTTCAAATATACATTTAGTCAAATTATAAATATATAATTTCACAACATTTAGTCTATGGAGCAGAGTGTTCTTGGGGAAACCATTTTATGAACCCAAAGTCTTCCTGGGGTTGCATGTCATTTTCTATTTGCAGATCTGTGCATAACTATAACAACTACCACACGAAAACAAACACCATGACCACTAGATATTCAATATCTTACTCTCCACATTCTCCAAATGAGAGTAATTGAATATAAGCAACTACTAATTGACAGCAACCACTAAATGACATAGATACAACTACCCCATATTCCATTTACTATTAATAATCTTTTCACCACAATTAATATCTAGGAGGCTGAGATCTGAGACTAAATTATAAGCACACTGCTCTGGCTTCTCTTCCATACAAAAATATTCAGGATATAATGGATCTTGTAAATGTTTTCAAAGAATTATCTGTATTTATATAATAACTACAATTTCTGTGATGGTAGAGACAATGTTTCTACAATGTCTACCCTATTTTCCAAGGGCACCATTTTATCTCCATATTTATTAAATTAATACAGGATCACAAAAAGTATATTTCTAGAAATATAGAAAGCACATATCAAATATGAAAAAATCCTGTTGGTAGCTTACCTTTATGGAAATATTTTATTTTCATTAAGAATGGTTTATGTGAATGTCTACCTCTATCTCCATTCCCTTTTTGATTATTCTTATCTAATAATAACAAAAAGCCAGAGATGAAAGCCAGTATTATTTCTGTAATATGCCTCCTGTTATAAAGTCAGTCCCAGTTTGAGAAGTAAAAATGTAGATTTAGACATTATGTTTTAGAGGATAAACACACTAAGTACCGAAATTCTCAAATTGCTTAGCTCTGCCAAATGTAATCTTTTTGTTGTTGTTATTATTGTTTTTGTTTTGTCTTTATTATTGTTGTTGTTGTTGTTGCTGTTGTTTGGGTACTGGGGATTGAACCCAGGTGTATTCTACCTCTGAGCTACATCCTCAGTCCTTTTTTAATTAAAAAAAACAAAACAAAACAGGGTCTCACTAGGTTTCTGAGAGTATCACTAAGTTGCAGAGGCTGATCTTAAACCTGCAATTCTCCTGTCTCAACCTCCAAAGTACTGGGATTGTAGGTGTGCTCCACCACACCCAACTTGATCTCTGTTAATCAAGGTAGGATTGGGCTTTCTTCTAGGGCTTGGTAATTTTCCTTTTCAACTAAAAATCTCCATCTTATTAAAGAAATTGCACAGTGATAATTACTTTTAGAAAAACACTATCAATATTATAAGTGTGACATCAGTTGAGATGAAGTAAAATAAGAGCTAGTCTTTCTTTTTTTTTTCTCTACACAATTTACTTTAAACAGAACGCTTCCAGTATAATATGACTACATAAATACTAGATGGAAGCACTACATAAAACCAGAATGAGAAATTTTAAAGTAACATTTTTTGGTATTGATAGTAATCTATTTAGCCCTGGCAAGTCAAAGTTTTCCTTTATAAATAGACATGCATGGATACATATACATCTACATGAATACATTCATTGGGAATACAATGAACATATTTCATATATCAAGCCCTGGGTTACATGCTAATAAAGCAATAAAGATGAAAAGCAGACATGAACCTCCACGAGCTTGCAGTCTAGTGAGCAGGAAGATGCCAATGAAGCCGGGCGTGGTGGTGCACGCTTGTAATCCCAGTACTTGGGAGGCTGAGACAGAGGATCGCAGGTTCAAGGCCAGCTTCAGCTACTTAGGCCCTTCACAACTTGGTGAGACCCTGTTTCAAAATAAAGAATAAAAAATAGGGCTGGTGGTGTAGCTCGGAGGTAGAATGCCCCTGGGTTCAATCCCCAGTACCAAAAAAAAAAAAGAAAGAAAGAAAAAAGAAAGATGCCAGTGAAATAATCACACAGCAAAAAGAACACCCATTACTTTGATTAGCACTACAAAGGAGATATGCATGGGATACAGGAGAGGCGTGAAGCATTTCAAGAAGACTAGAAGAACCTGCCTCATTTAGAGGCAGGGGTTCTCTGCCACAGGAATGGGGTAAGATCGGAAAGACAGATAGGAGTTAAAGCAGTGGCAGGGAGGGTGTGCACAGGTGTGACTAAAATGCAGAACTAAATACACGAGTGCAACCCCCAGACAATGGCGCTGCACCCACACAAGCAACCAGTTGCCTGTCCTTCAGGCATATAGTTATAGGTCCTATTAAAGTCCCCAGAGGTCCTACAGAATGGAGCCACCACCAGCTACAGAGACAAATGTCATAAAGCACTCTTCTTCTAAGCACTTCTTCTTCCCTCTTTTATTCCCCACTTTCCTTATTCCCACTCCCTGGGTTCACATTCCAAACAAACAACGTTCAAATTCCTTGCCTAGTAATATGGCTTTTGAAGAGCTACAAGGAATACAGGTAAGCATGATATAGGAAGAGATAGAGAGAAAAATGTGTAAATCTGTCAGGCATTTTATCTTGATTCAATAGGAAGCCACTGAAGTATTTTTAAATGAAGGCAAAAATTATTAGACTTGCTTTTCAGTAAGATCTTTCTAGTTCCACTGAAGAGAACAGATCAGATCCAGGCAAGCAGGGCCCAGGCGAGACGGTGAGGTAGACTACAAAAGAACCACGGTGATAGAAAGATGTAGATGGAGTCCAGAGCCATGTAGGCAACAATGTTAATAGGGCTCAATGGTGAAAAAATAGTTCCAAGGGTGAGTTATTTATTTATTGGATCTATAACTCAATGTGGTACAATTCACTGAGCTAGGGAGCACTGAAATTGTTTGGGGTAAAGGAGGGAAGTATATTTAAATTTAGGTATAGGTTGAATCTAAAATATCTTTCGATGTCTTACGGGGAGGCCATATTACAAAGGAGGAGGGTGGTGGTATACGGTCTTGAGGGATTCCAACAGTCTTGAGGAAGCTGGACTAGCAAAGGAAACTGGAGAGAACTGAAGAGAGTGGCCAGAGGGATGGCAGGAAAACCAGTGACATGTTCCATTGTGAAAGTCAGAGGAAGAAGCTCCTTCAAAAAGAAGACAAGGGTCTAGAGTACTCCTTGCTATTGTAGAGGTGGGTAAGCTCACCTTGTTAGATGGTTACTGGACTCAATTCTTTAATTCCCTATTCATCCACGTTCTTTACTTATGTGACTTTGCAGTTTCATCCACTAAAGGGGTTAAAGTGAGATTTTTTGGTGTTTTTTTGTTGTGGTTTTGTTTTGGTCAAGTGGCTTGCTTTAGCCAAAAGAAAAAGGTAGTATTGCTGGCATGTAGATTCTGACCATCTTCTCTTGCCTTCCTGTGCTTCTGCTACCCCCATGAAAAGGGCATGTCTGGTCCAGCTAGTGAGTCCCAGGAGAAAGAGAGACAGTGGAGCAGAGTCCAACATTCTGCAGACACTGCATACAAGTACTCAATAGTGCTTTTTTAATTTCAAGATTGTTTGCTCCTGAAGTTTTGTCATTGTTTATTCTGCAACAATATCTTGACAACAGAAAACAAACACATTGACTAAAACCATGTTTGGTGGATTAAGGATGTAGGTCAGTACTGGGTATAGATCGGTTTTGCTATGTGAAGAAAGAAAGAGACAAGGTAGGTGGAAAGGATATGGATTTAAAGGAAGTAATGTGTGCGCATGTGCTTGTATGTGTGCAACAGCTGAAAAAAGTCAGTCAGAAGCCTTAAAAAGTGAGAAACTGAATATTTAAGATAAAAGAGAGGACATGATGAGTGCCACTTGGGCAAATAGGTAATGCGTTACGAGCATTTATATGAATGATCTTCAGGTTAAGGGTGTGGCTGAGAGGCAGGTGAAGGACCTGGACAAGAGCTGGGTTCATGAGTGCTCTCCCACCTAGATGCTCAGAAAAAAAATCCTCATATTAAAATGAAGCGGAATAATTGAAAGCAGATGTATATGTCCTCAACCAAATTAGTTCTTATTTTGTTCTTACAAAACATTTTTAAAACATAACATTACCAGTTTTAATGTTAACAGTTATACTCTAATTATTTCTATTAATTATAAAATGATAGTAGATAAGTTTTACTCTATTATCCTATTAAAAGTAGATTATCAAAAATTATTTTGAAATGTGGCAATATTCAGATGAAGATCAAGACAGTTTTAACTAATGCTGAAAACATCAATGTAAACTGTCCATAACTATATGCTTGTTCCTCCTGTGTCAGCCTCCCAAGTACTGGGATTACAGGACACCACCTCCCAAGTACTGGGTGCCACCATGCCCAGCTGTCAATTTATTTTTTCTAATCACAAATAGGTTTATATAGGAAAACATGTATAGCAGTTTTTTTTATTTCTAAACCTAGACTTTCATAAGACATACAACTAAGAGGAAACACTAGCAGAATACTCAAATTTCTTATGAAGATTTCTTAAATTTTAATTTAAAATCACAACATAATATGTGCTATTTTAACCATTTGTAATATGCAGTTCAGTAGTCTTGTGTGTATTCATGTCATGACTAGATCTCCATAATGTACTTATCTTACAAATCTGAAGTTACCCACAAACAAATCTCTTTCCCCCACTCCTCCCAGCCCTGGTAACCACCATTCTATAATCTGTTTCCATGAATTTGATCACTCTGATATCTCCTATGAGTGGAATTATATAGTATTTTTCTTTCTGTGACTGACTTATTTAACTTAGCACAATGTCCTCAAGCACCATCCATTACAAGATCTTCCTTTTTAAAGCTGAATAATATCCATGTGTGTGTGTGTGTGTGTGTGTGTGTGTGTGTGTGTGTGTGTGTGTTCTTTGTTCATCCATTTATTCATTGAGGAACATCTGAGTTGCTTCCACCTGTTGGCTACTGTGAATAAGCCTGCTATGAATGAACATGGGCTTTCAATCTAAAGATTTCTTATTTTTCAAATTCTATTACTTTTCAGTAATAAATTACTCTGAGATACCACTTTTTATTTGAAAATTAATGTTTATTCTTCATCATAAAAATAATTAAAATCTATCTATGCATGCCCATATAAGATTAAACAAAAGATTCTCCTATTACTATAATG
The DNA here is from genome assembly GCA_004027185.1 of Glis glis. Classification (NCBI taxonomy): domain Eukaryota; kingdom Metazoa; phylum Chordata; class Mammalia; order Rodentia; family Gliridae; genus Glis; species Glis glis. Next base: position 13,736 of record PVJS01005351.1, on the reverse strand, counting down.
AAATTACCGGAAAAAGGAACAGACAATTTAGAATTCACATTTTTAACTGATGTTTTCTAAATTATATATTTAGTTAGATTCTCATTTTTAACTGACGGAAAATCTGTAGTAATGCTCTACTGATTTTTCATATATTATATTTGTGGGGTATTCTTTGAAGTTCAAAGAAGTGCCACACGCAAAATTAATCTTTGAGGTTTTTTATAGTTACAATATAATATTCTAAGCTTTTGGTGAAATGCACCTGAAGGACAGTTCCTTTCTTCCTCCCATCCCTTCTTTCCCCTTCCCTTCCTCTTTTTTTTCTGTCTTTTAAGTCTATTAGAGGATCATATTAAACTCATCCCTTGCCCCATCCCCAAGAAAGTAGGAGTGCACTGTCCAGACAGCCCTTGTTCAAGCTCTGATGGCAAGTACAAGGTGGGAGGCTGGACACTCTCATGACACAGCACATGAGATACAAGGGTCACAAATGGTAGAATTCTTAACTTTGAAGTAACATGGGCTATAGGGCAATTTTCAGGTAAAAAGAAGTAGCCCTGAGAAAACACTGAAATCATTTAGTTGTGTTTGTATCACTATGTCAAATGTTATTCTTATGGAAACAAGACACAAAGAGGAAAAGCTAAAAGAATGAAAACACAAGAGATTTGTTAGTTAAAACAGTTACTCAGATCCCTACAAATTAATGTCTTGGGTAGCTCTAATCAACACCAAGGTCTAAACCATCCCATCATCTATGTCTAAACCTCCGGTTTCTGTGGTCGGATCTAGTCTTTCTCAGCTGCTCTGGATAAGAATGGGGCATGGATGGCAGAGATGTTGACTATTCCTATGGCCAGTCCTGCCGTTTACCTAAGAATGATGGTCTACTCAAGTGCAGCAAATCGAGGGCAGCTCTCCCACCTCTGCATTCGAAAGCCAGTTCAAATCAAAATGGAATCAACTAGGAATTAATGCTAGCCTCAGCAACTCAGACTCAACAACCTGGCAAGACCCCGTTTCAAAACAAACAAAACAACAACAACAACAAAAGACATAAACTACTTTGGAAACTGCATAAACAATGAATACAATTTTAACTTAGAAGCAGACAAAATTTTTATTTAATATAAACACTTGTACTAATAAAATATTTAAGCCAGTTTAAGTTAGTTTTCTAAATTTCCTCTGTGCCTTACTTAATTTTAAATAGTAAATGTATGCATAATATGTAAATGTATGAAGGTAGCCTCCCTACAGCGGAATATGTTAAGATACATAATTTCTTACCAGCAGCTTGTAACAAATATTTACCAAACCCCTACTAGGCGTCAAGTGCTATGCTAGGCACCAGAGGCAGGAGTTCATTTGCACCTCAACAGAGATTTATTAGTGGGGAAGACAACCATTTAACAGGGAGTTCCCCAACTAGTTACGCACTTAAAAGTGTGACAAACAGTAAAAGAAATAAAAAGCAGTAAAATAAGCTATGAGTGTGGGCTTCTTTCTCAGAGCCCAGACCAGTCTGAATGTGGTAGACATTCAGGAAAGGTTTTCTTGAGCAGAGGTGAGGGGATAGAAAATAGCACTCAAGACGGAAGAGGATAGCCAGCCTCCTTGAGGGCCAACTGATGAGAATCTCCTACAGTGGTATACCTGCTACAAAATATCACTTTAACAATGGCTTCCTTAGAAAGTTATCTGTCTTCTTCCAAAGAAACATTTGAGAATTGCTTCCCTTCTTCCTGTGACAATTCTCTGAAAACATTCTTGGGAAAGCCAGATCCAAGAAGGTCAGGTGGTTCTGTGATTATCATGTGGATGTAATCGTAGCAGAAACGCAGGAAACTCTTCTACTAACATCCCTCTACTGAGAGTGGACTTTCTCTCCCATTTGACCTTCAGACTCTTTTCCTTTCTAAAGTTCCTCAAAAATTTCTCCCATTATACCAACAGAGATGGGAGCAGAGGCTATTGGGAACAGAGGCCAACCAAGGCTGAAATCCCTTTTGGTCACTGCCTGGGGACTTCTGTCACCCTGATCCCCTCCCTCCTTTACTCCACTGAGAATCTCCCTTGGCCTTTCTCCTTCCACGTCAGCCAGAGTCTCGGGGGAAAAACAAGTGGCAGAAAAATTGTGTTATTTCTTGTGAATGCATTTAGTGAATGAAATGTCTGCTCTTTATTAAGCAAATCTTCTTAGGTGAACTTGAATCTATATCCGACTTTGAAATTATAAGGACTGAGGGTTGCAGAAGCCTTTAACCTATCTAACTTCAGGTCTTCACCCACTCATGAAGCTTCCAGCCTGTCTCCACTCCTCATCCAAATATCTCACCACACTCTCATGACTCACAAAAGACTGATGTCTCATTCCCCCAGCCTCTATCTTGATGCTTAAACCATATTATATAATCCCCTGTCCCTGAGTATTTGTACCCCTAACCCCTGACTCACACAGTGAGAATCACAGCCATTGGCTGATGTCTGAGCCACATTCTCACTTAATTTCCTTTGAGGTTAGAAGAATGAAGACAGGAATGCCCGTCCTCCTCCAGACAGGCCTACTGTAGAAAAATAAGCTCTAGGATTCTCCATTTGGATCTCACAAAATACGTAACCTTCATATGTTCCACTATTTATGTGGGGTCCAGTTAAAAATGGATTAAGTTGGCTTCTCTGGGCTATTCTGGGAACATACCCAACAATTGTAGCTCTTCTTTTTTCTACTGAAAAGTACCTTATAGTTCCAAATAACCAACTCACAAATGAGTTTTTGGAACAGAATCATGTGTAAGATGAGGAACTGACTACAATTAGAATGAAACAATGTATATTGGATGAAAATTCAATTGAATTAACCAAAAAGCAGAAAGATGAAAGGCTATTCCACAAAGCCAAGTAATTCCTATGAATTACTATGAAAAGATACCATTAACCAGTCATTTAGACCCTTTTTTGAAATCTACATTAACTCTTTCAGAACAAGGGGGCAGTACATTGATGCCTTATTGGTTTGTTAAGTATTCCCAAAAGGCCTCAAGTTAATTTCAACACTGGGAAAGCCTGTCTCATAATTCTGCACAAGTTCATAGAGATAAATTTATCTATAAATAACTGAGCATGAGTATAACAGAATGAAATATTCAGGCAATAGAGTTTCTATCAGGTCCTTACATGTAACAGACTACACACACACACACACACACACACACACACACACACAGAGAGAGAGAGAAAGAGAGAGAGAGAGAGAGAGAGAGAGAGAGAGAGAGAGAATAGCTTTCCCAATACAAACATCATGGTTCACAAAATGTAAATTCTTCAGCATTAGATATAAGATTCATTTATGTCCCTTTTAGTTCAAATTATCTGTCAAAAAAGTACCTTACAAATGGTCCTATAAATTAATTCTAATCACAGGTGTTATTAAGTCCCATTTTCATTGTACATTCTTTTATGTCTGCTCCTACAAAAGAAAAAGATTATTCTGCAAACATGAGTGGGCACAGCTGAAGACGAATGCAGGAGTTACTCTCCCAAGATGTAAAGGCCAACTCTAGTAGAGAAAAATCGAGAGCAGCTGGACAGCCTGAATGGTTATTTCAGCTGACTGAGTTCACAGTGAAGGGGACAGTCATTGTTTCCATCCCCAAGAGAGTCAGTTAACTTTGCTGTGTTCCATGGACATAAATATCTTCCTAACATGAAAGAAGTAGCCATGATGCTGTAATTTGAGAGCTGGCAAAGACTTTACAGATCATCTGACTAAGGCGTCTTCCAGTTGTGGTCCTTCAGAGCCCCCATAAACCAATATACAACTCTGAGAGACTAGAAGGGACAGACTCCATTCTTCTTATTTTTTCAGGAGATTCTCTGGTAGTAAGTTTTCATGAGAAGTAAATGGGTCTTAAGGTCTGATTTTAACCACCTGATTCAAGAGTTCCAGTGAGGTAACTTCTTTGGCATAATTCAGCAGCACAACAGCAACAATGCAGACCTGGGCTGGAGTAAAATAGTCTGGAGAGACCAATGAGAGACTTTTATTGAGCACTTCCAACAGACTAGCAAGTCCTCTGTATTTTGTACATTAACTTGTGAAAATCTCATAAAAAGCCTATGAATGGGTACAACTACTGTCCTCTGTTTTTCAGATGAGGAAACTGGGGCCCTATTCAAATGAAATAAGCAGCCTAGTAGGGAGTAGAGCAAGAATTTGATGGCTGGAAGTCTATATCCACAGCTATTGTCATAAGTGTTATAATCAATCACTTCCCTAAACATATTAGAAGACCTAGGGAACTGTTTTGAGGCATGCCCTTGGTGCTTGCAGGACTGCCGCTAAAGAAAACCCCTTTGCCATATACTCCACGTGATTAAAATGTGTTAGGTGGTTGCTTACATAACCCAATATGTGCCATATTCATATAGGCCTCTAAAAATACAGGTAGTATTTAGCAATAAGTACATTCTGGTTTTCATTCAAAAACTGTTCAAATGGTGAAAAGCTTTCACAGAAATATGGCTAACCTAATTACTTTTGACTATATATATTTTGGAGGATAAAGATAAAAAAATATTAGGGATGAAAAGTACAAGTCAAGGTACCTCACTTTCAGTAATTTCAGGATGCTAAAGAAGTCCCTGATTCAATTTCTAGCACAGTCTCTTAAAAATCATAGGCTATAAATGATTCAAAAGAAATCTAATGTAGCATATGTAAGTGCTACGTTCTTATGATTGCTGTAGTAACAGTCACACCTGAAAGGTACCCTGCAGCCTGGGAAAGGAAATACACTGTAGTGTCTATCTATTGTGGAGATACAAATCCTAAATTGAGTTGCTTTAAAAAAAAACACAAATGTTTATTATTTCTGATGGTTTTGTGGGTTGGCTAAGTGCTTCTTCCAGTCTGGGCCAATTTGGTTGGGGCTTGCTGGTCTGGGATCCCTCACCTGTGAGGGCCCTCTCCTGGGGCCTCTTTGTGAGGTAGCTCATCTTTTAGGAGGCTAACCCAGGATTCTTAAGACTGTGAAAAAAGGATTCCAGACACAAGAAAGAGCAAGTCCAAGCCAAAAAGCTCTTGTAAGCCTTTATTTATTGAGCCACTTTTCATATTGTCCCACCAACCAAAGCAAATTACATGGTTAAATACAAAGTAAGCAGAGGAAGGGCCTACAGTGTGTGAAAATATGTAGCTGGGACTAAGGTATGCCCCACCATGCTGGGCTTGTTATATATTTGAACTCTCATTTTCTCTCTCCATGACAATGAAATGTAAGGTACACTGAACCTCTATGAGAGTACATGAAGAAATCTGCGATAGCACAGTAGTAGTAACTCTTGAACACACTTAATGTATTATCTTCCCTGATTTTTAAAAATTCAGTGGGCCCATTTCTAAAAACTTAGTGTGAATTTATGACCTCTTGAGACTAGACTCATATAGTGCATTCTTGATAACAAAACATTGCTTTGAAAAGAATTGCCTTAGAATCATAATATGATCCTTTAGACTAAAATAATTAAAAATAGGCATGGAAATTTTAATTTTTCAATATTTATTACATGCCATTTTTATCATCCCTACATTTTTTAGTTGGGTGCATTGTAATTTTACATCATATTGGAGTACAGAGTGTCATAAAAATACATGCACACAACTCTTGTTGCCCTCTCCCCACTGAGTTCCCCCCTTCCCTCACCCCACAGGTCTTTGAGATTGGAATTGGCAATTTTGTATATATTCATAACATTATTTCTACTATTGGATTCTTTATGACTTCATTCCCTCTCCCTTCCCTAATCCCCCTCAGTCATTCCCCTGGAGTCTCTGTTCATTGATCTGATGTTGCCCTTATTTCCAAATATCTCTCCAGCTTCCACATATGAGAACGTACGTCTACTTGTTCTTGGGGACTGACTGTAATAAGTATAATATTCTCAAGTTCCATCCATTTTCCTGCAAATGGTATGATTTTGTTCTTCTTTATGGCTGAGTAACATTCCATTGTGTGTATATAACAAAGTTCTGTGATCCATTCATCCATGATGGATACCTAGACACTTTTCAAAAGAATACAAATGGCCAACAAATATATGAAAAATATTCATCATCTTTAACAATCAAAACTACACTGAAATTCCACCTCACTCCAATTAGGATGTGATCCTAATTGGATGGCAATCAGCAAGAACACAAATAGTAATAAATTCTGCCAAAGATGTTTGGAAATAAGAACCCTATTACACTGTTGGTGGGACTGCAAACTAGTACAGCCACTTTGGAAATCACTGTGAAGAACTACCATAGGACCCAGCGATAGCACTCCTGGGCATCTTCCCAAAGGAACTGAAATCAGAATATTATAATCATACTTGCATATCCTTGTTCATAGCAGCACAATTTACAATAGCCAAATTATGGAACTTACATTTTTTCATTAAGGAATTGTTTTTTCCCTTTTTACATTTCAGGACTGTATATAATAAAATCAGCAAATAGTTAAATTCAGGATTTATACAGCAACACAGATTTTAGAGGATAAGTGAGGTAATAACATCAATATCTTCTGTTCTTAACACAATTAAAAAATATTATTGCCTATGAAGTAAAAGTGATTTTAAAAATACAATTAAAATATTACTGCCTATGAAGTAAAAGTGATTTTAAAAATACTTGGATATGTGAACATAATATATGATCTTAAATAAAATCATGCCTAAATAGAATTGTACATGTGCTACAGTAATTTTATACAATGTATGCTTGAATACTCACATAAATAATTTAAATTCTTTACTTCTCACTTGAAAATTCATAAAAGCTGAATTTTATTCTGTTAATGATAGCAATAGATACATGACCAGAAATGAACACTGTCCATTTTGTAATGAAGCTTTGAAATGAATAAGTCAAATTAATTATTTTGAGTGATTTGCCTTTTTCTTGCTGAAATCCAATATATTATTAAGATGCCTAGACTCTCCTGATAATAAACCAAGGTGAGCCTCTTGTCAGCGCACACAAAGGAGCTGAAGCAAAACTCACAATAGCACTGGCAGCCCAGTATGCTAGTCCACAACAAAGGAGCAGGGACCACAAAGGGCCAAGATGGCAAGAAAATCTCAAAAGAGTGCCGCACTTAAGTAACAAGATTTTCTACTAGCTCATTAATATTTACCAAAGCCAAAAGAGCTGTTTTTTTCTCTTTCATTTAGCCACAAATGCCTCCTTAAAATTATTCCTATATTGAGACAGCATTAGAAAAATAAACTATGCATATAAAAGAAGCCTCAAATGAAAGAAAGACAAGCAGCTTTTAAGATAAGCCTGCTTTCAGTGTGAGCATCTGTACCCAGAAGACCATTTACACAAATTAACATATTTTATCTACTGTAAAAAACATGAAATAATTCATATATGCAAGATAGTTTAATTTAAATTACTATCAGGGAAAGCTTGAGCATTATTAGCACATCCACAAAAACATAAGTTCTGATAACCAAGGCAATGATTTGCCACTTATAAAGAAAACTAATGGGAAGAATGTTTTCCAATTGCAAGCAGTGTTTTTGTTGAATTATTTAGTAGGGTGATCAAGAAATAAGCATTGGATACAGACAGACTTAGATTTGAGTTTTGCATCTAACACTAGTCGGGTAGTACAATACTGGGTAAATTAATCTTTCTGAGTTTCAGATTTTCATCTATAAAATGATTCATAAGACATACCTCATATGGTTTTGAGAAGTTTAAGAGATTGAGCTCAAAATGACCTTTATAGGACACAGCCCATTCAAAGCTTTCAATAAATGTTGAAAGGTTTTTGGTTTTGTTTCTATAAAGTATATATTACAAGATTTTTAGACAACAGAGACAATATAAAACTGACTCATCATCCTTAGAGGGAGCATTATCACCAACTGGTGAATATCCTTCTAGTGCTTTCTCTATATGTTTATGTAAACTTATATGCATGACTTCTAAATTTTTATTTTTATTTATTTATTTATTTATTTATTTATTTATTGCGGTACCGGGGATTGAACCCAGGGGCGTTCTACCTCCGCGCTACACCCCCGGCCCTATTTTTTTATAGTTTATTTTGAAACCAGGTCTCACAAAGTTGCGGAGGGCCTCACTAGGTAGAGAGAGAGAGAGAGACAGGGAGGGAG